>JAHWFP010052413.1:35147-75880 GCA_023313725.1 Lithobius niger | reverse complement strand
ATTCTAGTGCAAGAATTTCGCTGTTCGACTTGTTTTCCTCTTTCCTTTATATAATTTACAGCGAGTTATGTATATTTATGTCAGCACACAAGGCAGTACGAATGTGCGAGTAGGTTAATTTTAATTCGAATCGAGCCGAGCCGAGTCTGAAACAGAAGAATCGAGCATCGAACCGAGTTCGAGTATTTATTTAATGAACACATATTTTGGAAGTGTTTTTTTTTTATTTGTTAGTGTAATAACAACTAAGATGCTGCTTAACAGACTGTGTGGGTGAACATGTACAACTGGTTTTCCAGTTTTAAGGATATAACTTTAGAATGGTTTCAGCTAGTGGCTTTTAATTTGCACCACTGGAAAGCTCTCTTCGAGACGATGAATTATTTGGTGTATTTGAACGTCAAAACGGTCAAAAATTGGCAAAGTTATGGCATTTTCACCGGATTCAAGTTTTCCGAGTATGGATGCAAGCGGCGAGCCGAGTTCAAGTACACGTTACATACGTGGCTCGGCTAGAGTTTTTCGATTATCGCACATGCCTACAAGCCAGAATAATCATAAAAAGCCTACACAACAGGCAAATTACACTTACAACCCGAACTATAACCTAATGAACGCTATTTACATGAAATCTAACATTAACTGGTGAACGCGTGTTGGCGTTTCCCAATCTAGCAACAGTATTACAGAAAGTTCCAATTTAACTGAGGTGCTGTATCTTTGAGAAAAAAATGTACACATACCTGTGATATCTTGTCCAGTTCATCGAAATATGCAAGTTTGTTGTTAATGCTTTCAGCAACAGCCATGAGTTTTGCCTAACAAACAGACAATTTTAGTTATGGCACCAATAACACTGAGCACAACGATGGAATAAATTTTGTCTGCATTTGCATTCGGATTGAATGTGTAAGTGTACATAGTTTGCAACCCAATATTAAAAAAATTACCATAAATCGCCTATTAAACGCCCATGGGCTATTAAAATTAATTAGATAAAAAAAAAGAGGGAGGGCCGTAACAAAATTATAATTTATTTTTCGAATCTTACTTGTCTTCAGGTAGAGTATTCAGGCCTAAATTCATCGCGAAAAATTCGGCGTTTATGCAATCGTTCACGTACATGATCTAGGTTCGGTCTACATTAAGCCGATGCCTTTACTCCCATTTGTTCAGGAATTTAAGTTTATTATTTTACCGTATTTGTTTATTTAGTTTGCAATATGTATGAAGCTTTTAGCGAATTGTGGCACCCAAAAAAAAACCATGATTTAAGGGAATAAAACATTGATTTCCTTGAATCAATGTAGCTTTTAATTAATTTCTAGTGGAAAAAATGACTATGTAAAATGCTTTTAGGTCAGAATTCGTGAAATTATCTAGTTACAGCCAGGAAAAATTCACGCTTTCTAACCTTAAAGCATTTGGGGGGGGGGGGGGTCATAGCTTTGCCAGGGCTGTTAATAAAAGATATACGGTAAGTATGCTGAACTTTACGTTATCTGAATTAAACGAACATATATAGATGAATAGGCTCAACGTGAACGTAATGACTGAAGTTAACACTCTACTGCATGAATTAACCCGGTAGCTTTTTTTTAGTACCACATGGCAGTCAAGGGATTTAAACTGGCTATTCTCTCTCTTGGACTGGAAACGACGATGCTAACCAACAGCCTGCCATGCATGCTTTGTTAAGGGTTCCTGGGGACCCTTCACAAAGCTTATGCTGTGTCTTGGACTCTACTTTTTGGTCAAGAAGTAGTACGACGTCGCCCTAGAGGGTTAAGTAAGGGAAGCAGAAAATCATTTTTCATATGTACAATAGTGGTTGAGCTGATCTTGTCTATGACTGGCAAGGGAATCCAGGGAAAGTTCCTACGTGTTAGTAGCAGCCAGAGCAGTGTGCACAGTATTCATACGTCCTAATATAAAATAAGCTTTTCCATGCCATTTCCATGCTTAGAAGTTTCATACTCTATGCCATTTTTTTGCATGCCTTACAATAACTTTGATAATACTGTACATTTAACACCTTGTTTTTCAATTTTTGTTATTATTTTTTTTTGGCATTAAATTTCGGCGGTTATGACCGGTTAGACATATAAGTGGTTTCTCATGCCCCGCCTCATGGGCTCCGCACAGATGGCTTTTTCTTGGCTTACGGCAATAAAAAATGTGGCAAAGAATTGAATAAATAGTAATACAAAAAAATGCCCCACCCACACCGCTTGGTTGGAAAATGGCTTAAATAGTCAAGTGGACGGACAGTCGGATATGTCCTTAAATGCTCTCCACCAGCTTACCTCCCTACCTTCCAGAAACACTACTGCAAACAATGTAATACCTCCCTATTAAAAGGTGAGTCGTTATCAAATATCATCAGTGCTTCGGACTTTTTCGTGCTGACTGTGTTAGCTTACCAAGAAAAGTGGTCGAAGCCATTTCCGATGAAACATTGTCAGGTGTTTGATGGTTTCGTGAAATTATTAGCAAATACGATGAACTTGAAAACTGCAGCTTTGCTAATGAATTTCTTACCATCTTTGGACACTTTGGAGGTACTGTACAAACTTTGTTGACGAGAGGCACTCAAACATTTGGCTGGTCGAATGCCTACCAGAACGCTGCCATGGTTTCGATCAACTTGAAGTCGTGTCATGCGATGTACCACATACTAATGCGTTCTCTACGGATTCTGTCCAGCTCGGAAAGTAAACTATTAAACTAATAATAATGACAATGTTACAACCTATAGCAACAAACATTTACCTAACTGAAATACTGATATTCTCCAGCTTGCTTCTGTTCTGTATGTTAGTTGTGTATCTGATACTGCTCCAACATGCGGTTTCACCTCCAAATAAGTTCCGAAACCACAGTGTGACGCCTCGACCACTGATCTCAATCCTATGTGCGCTAAGGACCTAGGCTTCCGAACGTATACGTCCAGATCTGCGTACTGTAGACACAAAAAGCAATGGTCCAAAGTTACTATCCTAAGTTACTCTCCCAGACTTACTCCTTCCCACGAGACAGGAACGGTTTTGCCTACCATCCCTACAGCCAGGCTACCTATTGCTCCAAGCCTCTCACAAAATTTTTGCTGGCGGCCTAAGCCCAAACAACAAAACAGAAAACATTATACGTGATCTCCGAAGCTATGGAGTCACGGTTGGTTGTTCCAACTTCATGCTAAGTAGCCAACGTATTCGTCCTTCTGCATCACCACTACAGACGACGTTTGCGGTATCATCCTTTGCTCCAGTCCCCTGTTGAGACTGTTCTAAACACCAATATAACTTTCAGGAAGAAAAACTAATGCGCTCAACCCAAACCTTGAACCTGAGAAAAACTAGCTAAGCTCAGACAGAAATTTGAGGACTGCTGTGTCTGGAGATGACTGCAATCAATTTCCCTGTATCAATCCCTCCGTTTCCAACAGCAACTTAGTAAAGCATTCAGAGGAAGAGCATAACCAGAAAATTCAAGAATAAGTCTCGCATTAGTACGCCCAGTCTGCACTCACTTCATTGTATGTACCTTAATATCATGGGAATGCTAAATGAGCTCGATGAACTTAAGGCTTCACTCAGTCATTATCCATAAATCGGACCTCGTTTGCATCACTTAAACTCGCCTCTCTACTCACATCCCTTTTAATGCCACTGCAATCGATGGTTACAGTCATTTCCGGTGTTATACAATTGCCAAAAGCCATGGGGGGTGGGTGATGTTGCCAATGTACGTCAGAAATAATATTTCTTCTTATTTGCTCGAAGCAAAAACGGACCCGGATGGAGATTGGGAATCCCTTTGGTGTATTGTTTATCACAGCACGCCATACTGCGTTAAAGTTGGGTGTACTTACAGAATCCCACAGCCCCACTCTTCCAGATCATTGGAGTAGTTCTCAAATGCACGTCTAGCACGAGGATCCTTTCTTCCAGAACGGCTATCTTGGTTGGCCGATACTGACTACCTTTCAAAAAATCAGCTCACTTGATATTGTCATCTACTTTCCCTTTTCCAGGGATATCCGATAGTTGGAAAGAATATCTTAGAGATCTTGGAACAGAAAATTCATTTCAATAGCATAAATCTTAGCAAAACTGTGCTTGGCAGCAGATCTTGGATGAATAAGCAACACATTTTCACAGTTTTATTTGTTGAGTAGTTTGCATCATATTACTATAAAATCCCATCTAGGATGATACTATACTAAGCAAAATATGTTACAGTTGATTCCTGTTTGTTTACGGACGTCAAGACTTTATTATCACTAGGTTTCTTAGTATTTTGCCTATCGTTTCAAAGCCTTGTCAACCACGTCCTGCACCCCTATTTTGTTTCTAAATCGTGCGTTCGTTTTGAGTCAACAGAGGCAGCAATAAATCCGGGCAGCAAAAAACTTCAATTATGCAAAGCTTCGCTAAGACTCTAAGCATCCAGGCTGCGAAAAATCTTCAAGCATGTAAAATGTAAATTGTATGTAAATTTATAAAAATTTTCCACTGCAATCCCTGGAGTCTCTGAACATAATTATTATTATTAATTTTCCCAATCGCTTTGGCACTGCTATGCGGTAATCGGAACCGGTATCGGAACCGTATGGAACCGATATCGGAATCGGAATTATGGTATCAGTACACCACTAATTAAGTGTTCATTTTTTTAAGTAGCTCAATGTTTGCAAGTAACGGCTGGTTAGCGACAAAATGATTCAACACGACAAAGATATAATTTATGCACGTGTGCCATCTTGCCGGGTGGAAGTTCAAGCTAGTAAACAGCAAGCGATCGTATGTCCTGTCATTTCCATCACAGACCGGTAAAGAAAACAATTATTAACTGCAACAAAAGTAAATATGTCAGTGACAGCTACTAATTTAGTTGAAACCATCGTAGAGGGGCAAACATTGCAGACTATGAAACAAAAAATTCATTTTCAACTGGCAGAATGTAGACAGGCAATGTTTATGTCATGGGCAACAAATATTTTTATCATAAAATCCCTGATTTGATTCCATAAAAACTACAACCTGAGAAAGCTATAGGCTTTTCCAGCATGATAATGACAAGCTGTCAGAATTTCATACTTTTCTAGGCCTGGAAAAGGGCATAAGTAACTTCTTGAGATTTCCAGCTAGTAGGGTTGTAAAATTCCGATTAATTAGCTAAACGTTTACCGTAAGATTAAGAAAAGCGATTAACGATTAATTCACGGGGGCCCCCCCCAATTTTTTTTTTTCAAGTTTAACCCTTTCGGGTCCACGCTATTTTTATTGCTCCGAAAACTCACTTCGCATGACGTCACTTGAAGCTGTGCCCCAACGCACTCAAAAGTCATGTTCCAAGAACAAACCAGTCAGAGTTCACGATCCTAAAGGAATTTCAAAATGGACGCAGTTCATGCGAGGGATAACAGAAGTGATGTAGAAGTTCATTACGTCATTCATTGCAGATAAGGACTTCCAGCTTTGGAACGCGACCAAATAGCAGCAATTTTTACTGAAACTTGGATTTCATGTATTAAATTTTGTAGTCTTGGTTTATAAACTACTGTAGCTTGGAAAATAATTATAAAAGTGATTGACACCACAAATACGAATCTCGTAAATCAGACAACATCTGAAAGGTCAAAGCGGTCAATGGTAACTTAGAGATGGAAAGTGTTTCTTTGAGTGTCGGTTTCGTATGTGAAAGGTTGTGTTCATATTGCTTTCAGCAATTATTAAAAAAATTATTTTAAAAGTAAAATTGACCAATAGTATAAAGGAGGTTCAGTTTGTATTAAACCAAAATTACTAAATGTTTAATCGTCAAAAAGACGATTACCGTTTAAACTTTAAAAATGTCACATCGCTTACTTTGAAAATTCGAGTCCATGTTTACGTTTGGTACACTTAGATTTCAAAGTAAAGGATATTTACCGTTCCAATATCCTTGCAAATTTTCGAGAGTCAGGTTCAAACCCAAACATTCAGTTCCTGCTGAGAGGAGAGTTTAATAAGTTGCTGCGGGAGAAGTGGTGTACTGGCCTGCAAGTTACGGAGGCTATGGCCTCGCGCCGCATTCCAACGAACGATAGCAGCAGACGAACGATCACGACGAAGTAAGCGGTGATGTGGTAGCCTGCGAAGACAGTCGTGCTGAGCCCCTCCAACTCAAGAAAAACCTGACGGTAAAAAATTTGAAGGATATTGGAACGGTAAATATCCTTTACTTTTAAATCTAAGCGTACAAAACGTAAACATGGACCGTTTAAACAATGAATCGGTACAACCCTACCAGATAGAGTACGAACCCTGTGAGAGAGAGGCTATATGGCTCATTAGCTATGGCATCTATTCTGGACAATCTTTTGGACATGCCATGATTGGAGATTTCCTAGTGCAAATCTCCAGGTCTGGCTTTTTTCTTTTGACCTTTTTATTTCTAAAATATTTGGTAATGTTCAGAATGGAGCCAATTCATCTCCACAAGCATTTGTTTGCTTCAAATGACTTGGGCACAAAACTTAATGTGGAAAAAAATATTTATCAAACACGCATTCAAACATTGAATGCTGTATTTGTTACCTGATCTTGAAGTAGTTGCTCACATGCTTCATGGAGAGAGTTTGTTTTGTTGGATACGAACAAGTACTGCTTGTGGAGTGAGTTGAGGTGTGCTAACGATTCCAGAGCATCATCGAGGAGTGAGTTGCAAGTTTTGCAGTAATCCTCAAATTTCTCTACAAAAACCCTGTAAAAGACAACTAGTCAGCAATTTATAGCAATAGCCACACTTAGTTATGATGGTAAACTTTGCCACGAGATTGAATGGTTTAAATGTTGTTTTCTCATTAAATCTGCATATTTTGCTCCCTTACCAATAATCAGCCCAGACGAAAACATTTAAAGCTATGATCCTCCTTATTCTATAACCGTCTGGTGCAGTTCTCAGTCCGCGCATGTTGCTGTCGTACCGTTTCGCGAAGTACAACGCAGTTATACTACAACGTCCCTTCCACTTAACGTGACTCCGCATTTCAGTGAGATAAGACATAATGAAATTAGGGTTACGTGACAGCATGCAGCCAAAATTGTGCGGTCATAAACAGGAAATGATGATACATCACGGTTAATGTACGAAAGTCAATCCAACATCTCAACATGCCAAACTGTAAATATGAGCAGGAATGCAAAATATACTTGCCAATACTCAACAGAATATCTCCAATATTTTTACAATGGATTTTAGGCAAGGGATTGATGAACGGCAAGTCAATAAACTCTTTTGACCGTATCATGTGGAATATTGAGAAATATTATTACATATCTTGTTTGGAAGGTATATTCCTTTAAAACGTAATATTTGCAATGCAATAGTTCCCTCTCTGCTTTCTCTTCATTACTTTAACGTTAGGCCTAGTCAACTGAGATAGGCTGATAAGAACAGAATGTGAGGTCATCAATGGCAGCTTTGGCTAACCATATTCACAAAGTCAACCCAGGTTTCCCAACGTTGACAAAATGTAGGAACACTGGTATTGCAATAGGTACAATTCGGCTTTGGTGTAGCAATTTTAGTGCCTGTACAGGACGGGTCATGTTTTTTCGTTATCAATTAGCTCTCACCCACTATAGATCTCTAGACAGACTGTTTCGCCGTTGTTTGGGCTCGTCAGTAGAGATTACTTTGTAGATGAGAGCTAGGCACAAAGTATTCTCTACTGACGAGCCTAAACAAGGTCGAAACAGTCTGTCTAGAGATCTTTGTGGGTGAGAGCTAATTGATATTAAATGATCAATTGGGAAAAAATTGTCTTAGGCTGGGTGTCAACCATTCAGTAGAATGGAGCCCCAAACTAGCAGACGTTTCTGCTATTTCGCTAGCTGAAACCGTATTCGTTTCACCCTTGTCATGTTTTTTTTTTTTTTGCATTTCTCAGCAGATGACCAAGACAGAACCGCGATTTTCTGTCAGAATTTTCAGGAATATTCCTAGATGTTCAAGGAGCCACACAAACCCGAAAGCAGAAAGAGAGAACGCAGCATGTGGTGTGAATGTACCGGTACCGGCTGCTAGGAAAATTAACTGACGACTCAGCTTAATTCAATCCTCGAAACAGCATGTATTGCTTTAATACTTTACAACAAGGCAAGATATTATTGTTCAAACTCACAAAAACGCGCACTTTCACAAATGGAGATGTGTATCTGATTATTTTTCAACAACTACACAGTTGACTTCTTCAGGTTGTTTTGAACTCTGGTTACATCATTTAACTTAGTCTGCTTTCAAGTCCAAATTTGAACGAGTGTGGTGTCTGGTATTTGTTAGGACGTGTACGTTCACCGATCTCTCATTCTCTCTACAGTAAGGTTGTAAAATTCCGATTAATTTTCACCGTAAACGTTCACCGTAAGACAAAAAAGTGATTAACGATTAATCCCCCCCCCCCCAATTTTTTTTTCATGTTTAACCCTTTCGGGTCCACGTCCTTTTTATTGTTCCGAAAACTCGCTTCACATGACGTCACTTCAGGCTGTGCCCCAATGCACTCAAAGGTCACGTTCCACGAACGAAACAGTCGGATTTGCGATCCTAAAGGAGTTTCAAAATGGACGTTAAAATTAAGCAATTTATGCGAGGAATAAAGGCAGTGGTGTAGAAGTTCATTACGTCATTCATTGCGGGCAAGGAAACACAGACTCCCAGCTTTGGAATGCGACCAAGGAAGCAGCAATACTTACTGTAACTTGGATTTCGTGTATTAAATTTTGTTGTCATGGTTTATAAACTGCTGTAGCTTGGAAAATAATGACAAAAGTGTAAGGCTGGGCCGATACCGATATCTACCGCATCGGTAGAAATCGGGATCAGCAGATATAACCCCGATAAATCAGTAATAAATCAAATCGAAGATATTTTCACTTCTCGTCGACCGAATTTGACGTTTGAATACACCTTTATGAAGGTTTTTTCGCCAGCTTTCCAATGGTCCTAACTACAAGAAGCATTATCTCACTGTTTAGAAGTTACAAGGCAAAATGTTAAAATTTTACTGGAGTTTTGCATTTTTAAATGATTTTAGCATATGCAATATTATTTTAAACCAATGTTAAACTATAATTATATTTATTTAGGCCTATGCTTTATTGATGCAATGATTTCAAAAGTTTTTTTATTAAGACATATTTCCAGTTTTTGATTAGTTGGGAACTGGGATCAGTTATTGGGGATTTGGTGTCTGTAATAAAGCTGATTGGCCTACCCTTACTAATAAGATTAATGTGGTAACAAAGTTGAGAAAAAATGTGAATTCAGTAGAATTACCAGAAAAAAAAAAGAAAAAAACGTTTTATGTAGAAACACATACTTATTTTAGGTTAAATATAAATCTAACCAAATTATTTTCTTCATTATGGACTCCGTATCAATGATCAGTATTGGGACTCGGTATCTGCAGATTTTTTTCTTAGAAATCGGTATCAGATCGGATCGGTAAAAAGTGGTATCGGCCCAGCCTTACAATAGCGTAAAACGTGATTGATACCACAAATACATATCTCGTAAGTCGGACAACATCTGGAAGGTCAAAGCGGTCAATGATAACTTAGAGATGGAATGCGTTTCTTTGAACGTGGCTTTCCTACGTGAAAGGTTATGCTCATATTTTGTTCAAAAATTATTTTCAAAAATAAAATTGACCAATATTTTAAAGGAGGTTCGGTTTGTATTAAACTAAAATTACTAAACGTTTAATCGTCAATAAGACGATTACCGTTTAAACGATTAATCGGCACAACCCTACTCTACAGCAACATGTCCAGTCAGTTCTTTGCTGACGAGGTGTAAACCGGCAGGATTGGACACCGGACAGATCTTGTATATTCATTAGAACCACGTTTCCCAACCGGTGAGGCGCGCCTCCCTTGGGATGCACGAGCCATTACCGGCGCCGTACTACAAGGGCACATTTACCAACAACTCTCTTTTTTTGCAGCTAGAATTTATACGCGACGGCAAAAGGCGGGGGGGGGGGGGGGTGAGGCTTAATGGCGCGTCGACAGCTAGGTCATTAGTGCCAAACGGCAAAGGTGTCGTTGCCGTGGTAACAATGTTACTAGGATTAGTAAATCCGACATAGCTTAAATAAATACTTGTAGTCTTATAATCCATGACAATAAGATAAAGAATTCCTCCTGACGAAATTTTCCTAGTCGCTTCTGAACTCGCATTATTGACCGTTTTCGTTGCGAGACGGCAGAGCTAAAATTGCCGCCATGTTGGAATTTCAGATGATTTGTAGCTTCTAGCTGGAGAATGCAAAGGTTAGTCGTTACGTAAACGCGTCCTAAAGATCAGGGATGATTTTATTTTTAACTATGCATCGAAGTGAAAAAAATTGCACAGCCTTTTTTTTTGGAGGGGGGGAGGGCACCATTGCCTGCTAGTCCTAATGGGGAGGAATACTGTAGAAAAGGTTGGGAACCACTGCATTAGAAGAACACCGTGCAAAGCATGACGATGTATTACAAGACATTCAAAACATTGTAAGTCATTGTCCCTCGCACTACTCGAGCACAGACAAGTTTTTGTGTTCTCCTAATCAATTTCGTGATCAGTGTCCATTCAAATTAACAGACGCGAATGTCTCCATTTTTGAAAGTGTGCGTTTTTGTGAGTTTGAACATTAATATGAGTGATTTTCAAAGTACAGTATACTAACCAACGGTTTTTCGGGCAAGATTATTGGAAGACTTTGGAGTGTTTAATATTCTAATTTTGATCTTTCTTTCATATTAGGCTACAATTCTTCAACTTACTGATATTCGGTGTCTTCTTCTTTAATCATATCTTCCTCCACTTTGGCAAACCAAGTGTAAAACTGCAACAAGATTGGAAAAGAAAAGAATCAGTTGAAATAAATGCTGTTGAACTGTCAACCTTGGACCTTAACTTCAAACACCAATCAAAAAAATTGTGTACTTGATGTGCGTTCTCTATCTTTGTTGTTCCAGCCTGCAATTCCATAAAGTGCTCTGGGAGTCCGTCATGGCTGCCGTCTCCTGCAGGAGAATGCTGGGAAACAAGGACTGGGCCATCATCTAACGGCAACTAAAACAAGAGGTATTGTAAATGAATGCAATCAACAAACACAATGAGCTTTTAAAATAAGAGACATCTAGAGCCTGTCTTCATAGTCGTACGTATTCATCTAAACCAAATTCCATGCCTTTTCCAGACTCAGAACTTCCACTTTCCTTTCCTTTTCCAGGCTCAGCAATCCAATAAGCCTGTTTTTTTTTATTCTTGTATTAGGATATAATGCTAGCAACCAAAACATCAGAAGACTAAACATTGGGTATGTAGCATAAGAAAAATATGTGAGTGGGTTCTACGCATTTTTGTTCTGTAACTATTGAAATGAAGACCGACAATGTTTACAATAATGAATGCTTTTAGTCGATTTATAGCAAAATATTTTTTAAGCAATGAGCTCCAAATTATTCCTTCAACTAAATCCAGGTGTTTCCACCCGATACAGTATTCCATTGTTTTGTACGTTTAAATGCAGAGATCCAACACTAACGAGCAATTCCTTGAAGTAAGCTTCATCAACAGTGCTCAGAAGGCCAAGGTCATTGTTTATCCCTCTATCCTCAGAAGGGGAAGGCGATGCCAACTAGAACTCTTTCAGCACAATGGGGGCTAAGACAGACTTTTGACTAATGGACTCCTATTATGTCAGGAGCTTCCCCCTCTTGTTGTGTTTATGCTGCGACCACAGGGATTGACATAAGAGCAGTATCGTATCGCACTTTCCGATGCATCATTGTTGTTTCGAAAAGCTGTTTTATGCTGTGTCACAAGTCAACGACACTAAATTTACATTTACTTTACATTTATCATGGAATTTCAAAATAACAATCGATATCAAATCTTCAACAAGTTTCACTTTGTGTCGCAATTTTTTGGGGTTAAGTCGGGCCCTGTGCCAACGGGGGGCTAACCCTAATGCTGAAATACCATACAGCCGGCCTTAGCTTGAAAATTAAACTCCTTTCCTCGTTTCAACACTAGCCTACTATGAATTTAAACACGCTTGGACTATAGTCACACAAATTACATTTTTCACACACACTTATTAGGTAAAATGTACATACCATAATTTCTTACGCAAGTTTACTACCATTCGTTCGGCCCCCGTGTAAGAAAGTGCTGCGACACGCGATGTACGTCACAGAAAATAATCGCTGTCAATTTTTTTTTACCGTAAGCCGCACTTTTTTCGATATATGCGGAAGTAAAAAAAACATTTAACCTACATTTTTAAACAAACGTGGCTTGCAAACGCATAAGAAAAAACTAAAGCTTGTTGGTAATTTTAGGACTAATATCATGGAGGAAGGAATTAGGAAGGAGGCGGCACAACGCGATGACTGGCATGGAGGAATGGAGGGGGGGATCTGATGGTACTTTAAAGTGTGGACTGGGCACGTCTGATAGGTGAGTTTTTGTGAAACTGAATGGCACTCCTGCAGGATACAGGATTGCAAGGAAATTTTAAAAATCAGTTTTAGTTGCCATGTATGGTGCTTATTTTAACAAGCATTTAAAAAAAATGTATTTGTGGATAAAGTAATGGGGGTGGGGGGCAAAATTATAGAAAGGTTTTTAATGAATTTAATGCTTTGCCATGCTTAACAAAAATTAAAAATCGTCGCTTCACAGGCCTTGTTTCCTTGAAAAATTCCAACACCGGAAAAAATAACCCTGCAGAAAAATGTTTAGGTTACAAAACTGCGTCGCAGAAAGCTGTGGAACATTATAACACTGGGCGTTCGGCAACGAGTGGTGGAACATGGGGTAAAATTATGCTGGGAGACTTCTGCTTTG
The DNA here is from genome assembly GCA_023313725.1 of Lithobius niger. NCBI lineage: Eukaryota > Metazoa > Arthropoda > Chilopoda > Lithobiomorpha > Lithobiidae > Lithobius > Lithobius niger. Next base: position 62,989 of record JAHWFP010052413.1, on the reverse strand, counting down.
TGCCACTCCTGATTCGATGAACAACATTTTCCTCATACACCATTTTTGGAGCAAAGGCTTTATTTAGCCCTCAGAATCCATCGAAACTGGGACTCTTTGGCTCCACCACTTCGCTTGCACCCAGCATGGGCAGATGATGTTCCTTTAGGATACACCAGTCATGGCGTCAGTCTCCTTGCACAATCAGGCATGGGCCTCTGTCCTTCCATTGTGGGCGACAAGCGACCGTGGTGTTCAGAGCCAAACAGTCCAAGTTTGATGGTTTTTGAGAGCCAAACGAAGCCTTTGCCCCAAAAATGGTCTGGAAGAGGTTATTCTTTGGAAACAGTTCAGGTGAAGGTTATCAAAGAACAGCATTTTTCGAGGGGATATGGAATATGTTCGTAAACATAAACTGTTGCTTTTACAGCTGTTTGGTGGTTCTCAGTAAACGGCACTTGATAGTACCCACGGGGTAAAAGCTGTCGGTAACCAAAAATGTGAACAACTTTCCACTTAGCTAAAGATATATGACAATCTTTTCATCTTACGCTGAACTTTAATTTCCTGTTTTCCTCCTAACGTGTTCATTTACTGATACGACTCAGGTGGTTAGATTGGGTTTGATGGCGCCGCCATAACAGAGCCGAGTAAGAACGGCCATCTGAAGAAGCAGCACAACTGGGCTACAACTGCATCCCACTACCCAGCCAGCCTCACTTTGGTTAGATCAAAGAGGATGACGTCGTTGATGGAACTGTTTGCAGCAAACTACATTTCAAAACTTCCCTACACTGGCTGTACGAACGCAAGTCTGTTTTCCCTGCATGTGCCTCTATCTTCAAGTCGGGAAACGACGGGGGAAAAAATTAGAAAAGAAATGGCTCTGCTCCATTTTTATAATTAAAAAAAATTGCTAACATAATATGTCTGGGACTGGGTTAAAGCCGTAGTCCTGTACAGCAGTGACATTTGCCGCCATATTGGCACCAGTATGGGTTTAGGAGGGCATAACTACAAGGTGCACTACACAAAAATGGAGGGAAAAACAATGGAAGAGCGGATTTCTTAGGCTTAAAATAACGTTGTTTTCTCCAACAACAAAAATCGCACGTTTTAGGTCTAAGAAATCACTCTTCACAGCATCGGCTTCAGTATGACGCCCTTCTGTTTCTCTCTGCAGTGCCCCTTGCAGCTAACCCATTACGGCTCCAGCATAGAGTTATCTTTATAATAATATCGGAGACCGGCTAAAAGGAAAAGGAAAGCCTAAAGGAAAACCACTTCTTCCCTCCTCGCGCCCGCGTTGAAAATGCACTTTCCCACTCTACGTGCAGCCAAAAAAGAGCCAAGCATGAGAGGTCGATCAATCTGACAAGTCTTCGGGAAGAGTGCCGTGAAAATGTCCCGGGAAATGTGTACCGGGAAATGTGACCGGCCCCGTGCAAAGCACGGGCTTCCTCTACTATACAATAATACTACGTCGTGTCACTGCTCTATAGCTAGCATTTTTTTCGGTAATTATTTGGAATAACTACTTGAGGGATAATTGCTAATTTCCATGTCTCCACTTCCCCGACGTCAAAAAATAAAAAAAGGAACAAAAATTATTTCCCTTGCAGTTGTATGTGTGCCTCTCCAAATGTTAATGTTATCATTCTGTTTGGCTACTAAATTCGGCAGCCAATTAGCCAAATTGCAAAAAGACAAACTAGCCAGCGTTTCTTCAAACGAGAGTAACTCATGGGTTCTCTACAACCATGGTTAATTTCTTGGGAACCACTTCCACAGCGGCTCCAAGCGCGTCCACCATCGATCTGTATACGTTGGTTGTACTATCTCCGTTGGTGTAAAGGGTAAATTAAGGTCGCTGTTTCTCGAAAATAAGGTCAGTTTTTTCCAAATTTACCTAACCTAACCTAACCTAAACTAACCACATAACACCAGAAACCGCAATCAAAATCTTAAACCTTTCTAAACTTCACGCGCCGGAATCTAGATAGGCCAGCCATCTTGCTCGGAGCTTCTGCGGTAGTGGACCCTATTGAAAGTACCGACCAAAACTTTATACTAACGATAACTTGCATTCTTTGACTACTAACGTTCGTCCAAGCTACCTCCATTCTTACCCCAACTGGAAAAGGTCTCGTATTGGCATACGAGGTTAATTCCAGAATACTTTCTCGTTGCTTCGTTGTCAAAGGAGCTTTTGGATTGGTTGAGCTCTCCCATTCTAATAAACTATCTTTAAGAAGAGGCTTTGGTGCTGGTTTCGGCCGAGAAGCAGGGACAACATCCACCATGTTTGTTGACATCGTCCACGCTTCATTTCCGGTTTCCTGGTTTTTGAAATACCAGTTTCAAACGGAGAAAAAAATTAGAAAAAAGTATGAGATTCAAGACCTTTTTTCCTATTCTTTCATTCGTCTTTTAATACTCTATTGTACTTTATCTACAGCAGGAGAATGGTTGACAAATTAATTTACTTTATGTTAAAAAGGTCTGATTTTGTAGTTTTACTTTTAAGCAATTGAATCTTGGGTTAAATGAGTATAACCATAACCCTTCCAGATTTTACCTAAGCAAATCGAATCGACAACAATCGACAAAAATGTTACTGTACTAGTTCTTAATATTTCTTATGATCCATGAAGCAGGCTGATGTAAATCACATTTTAGCAACGTACTTCCGGGTCCTATTAAACAGGGCCTTCGAAAACCCTAAACCAAACTCAACCAGCTGGAGTCAGAGCGAAGTTTGCTCATGGGCATTCTGTGTTTAACGGTACCAAACTGCCTACAGATAGTTGAGTTTGGCTGGTAGATCTCGAAGAGGGATGTTTTTAAAGTCAGCGGCTTGCTTGCTGAGCGCTGAGTTTGCTTGGTCTCGGCTGCCTTCGCCTTTCCCATTTCAGGCTGAGATTAAAAACGATGTTATTTGAAGCTTACTAAGCACAAACATGGCCGACAGTAACAAAATCAGTTATTATATCTCTTTTCTCTATTTTATCGCATTATTAGTAGCGTTTAAGATGATGAGAGTAAAGACTAAGCAATTGAACTGCTGGCAGCTATCAATATCGTACTTATCACGCACGTATCATGTAGATTTATCGCTTGTATGATGATTGTTGCCGATTGTTGCTCCGCGGCAATGGCGCATGCGCACATCGTGTCTCCAAAAGACCCAAAAGACTCTGATCGAAAAACAACGGCTCAGCGAACTCAGCACCCTTTATCCTTGCTTACTTGGCTGGCCAGCAGCTGCCAAGCCGCTGACTTTAAAAACGACGGAAAAGTTTCTCAGCGGCAAGCGGCTTGAATTAAAACGGGAAAGCTTGTCTCGCTTCTAAACGGCTCGCAAGCCGCTGACTTTAAAAACATCCCTTAAGGGAAAGCTTGCCTCGCTTCCAAGCGGCTCGCAAGCCGCTGACTTTAAAAACATCCCTAAGGCGCCCGTATTGGATTGGATATGTGTTTCCGGTTCAACTCGTGACTTCATGAGAGTTTTGTTGTCGTTTGCCCGAGGTAACGTATGAGAGTTTGACGTTTGTTTTAAGGCCTTTAAATCTTTCGTTTGATTACTGCAAAGGATTAATTTGTAGACTGTAAAAGCAGGTTCGCTAAGTATGTCGTAAGGGTTTTGAAATGTGGCGGAAAAACGAAAGGCATTTCGTTTTCAAAAGAAATGGGCGTACTAACACGAACGAAGTGCGCCGGGATGGTTTGGGATTTGAAATTTGTAGGGGGCCTGTTCCTCACAGAACCACTAACCGTCCCAGTAACAAACTTTTTTGTTCCCGATAATAGTTGCTCTTTCGTATAGCAGTGCGTCGTTACGGATTGGGAGGTCACCGTAACATGGATACATTTCGAACGACCTGAACCTTGGTCAGGATTGTGGTGGTCTTTTGTGGAACTGTGGGCGCATGGTCAATTAACGGTGTCGAGTGACGTAGTTATCTGTTACTGAACTCCTGCTCGTTAATTTCGGGCATCCTTTATAGTTTACTTAATAATTACATTACGGTGCCGTTCAGGCTGCGTAACATATATAGTATTTTACATGCATAAAATAAAAAATACTTACACACAATTTTTTTGTGTGTGTAAATAATGTCATCGGAGTAGTTTTTTTGTGAATATAAATAGATGATCAATGGAGCCTACTTCCACAGAAGCTCCGAGCATGCTTTCCGGATTATCTAGATTCCGGCGTGTGAAGTTTAGGTGGACAAGATTTTGGTTTTGGTTTCTGATGTTGTTTGTTTAGCCGCAACGAGCGCGACAGTAGGAGTGTAGCTCATAATTTGGAAAAAAACTGACATCATTTTCGTGAAAAGCGACTTTGATTTACCCTTTGCACCAATGGAGATAGTACAATCTTGGACTAACTACTCTCTCTTTGAGATGGACGATTCACGTACAGCTGCCTGTGATCTCGATTGTGTTCCACCCGATTGCAGCGCCAGTTTGAAATTCTTACGGGGAACAGCACGGCAGGCGAAACTTGAAACCAACCATAGAGGCAACAATACCTTCGAAAACTGACGAAATACTTGTGCGTGGGCAACATCCGAAGTTGAAGAACTTAACCTGTGTTGGATTCAAACTGAATTCCGTTCGTTACAAGAAATGTGAACCACGGAAGAAGATTCAACCTAAGTGGTAGCTTGGCACGCTCCGTGAAACACAAAGTCATGTATTAGCCTATACTTAGCTCCACTCATCTCTGCCACTGTTTTAAAATTGAATGTTGGATTTTTTAATCAGCGAGTTCTGATCTGCCGTGAGATTATTTTAATGCCCTAATTTTACTTAACAATATTTTTTAGGCGATTAATTTAGTATTCTTATTATCAATTGGTTTTAGTAATGCTAAATAGATATTTACAGGGCATTTTTTTACATTCTAACTCGAGGTCCAAGTGGACCTGCAGCTGCCTAAAGTGGACCTCCAGTTAAACTCCATGGGACCCACTGGAGGTCCACCCTAAAAAGGAAATAAAATGTCAAGTTTAATACTTTCATGAGAATGTTTTATCGCTAACTACAAATTTTGGGGATACGGATGATGAATTCAGATTCAATCCAGTTCACAACAAATCTTCACGGTAGGTAAAATCCAGTAGCATGCACAGACCACCGAGAGGGCAGGGGTAACTTTTGTAAAAGCGCACGTTGAGGTTTTATTTTTCTGGTTTGAATGCTTTTTAGGTTTCGGCAATTGTCACTTTTCGCGTAGCTGAAAAAAACTTGCCTATCCTGAAGAAATATTTTATTTATAAAAAAAAAAGTATCTAGTAATATAATAATAATATAATATATAGAGACGATGCTCGAGTGTGAAAAACTGAAAGATTTACATAATTACAAACTTTTTTTTATGCATATAATGCAGTCAGCAAAACTGTTTTTATAAAAAAAATTTCCTTTACAAGGCCAGAAAATGCTGGAAAATAGCAAAAATGTGTCTGCTTCCTGTGGACCTCCACTAAGGGAGCTAACAGTGCTCTCCCAGACCCCTTAGATGTTATTGGTTTCTACCTACACACAATTTGGCAAAATGACTAGTGTTGCCCCCTTAGTACAAATCCCCACTGCACATAGTTTGATTTTTTGTTATTATGTTAATAGTTAAGCCATTAACATAATGGTACCCTTTATATATTAAAGTCGTGCCCTTTTGTGAAAGTGGACCTCCAATCATATTTCCTAAAAAAAATGCCCTGGATCTTTACCCGACCGAGCAGTTGATGGCTCTGCCAGTCTCCTAACAGTCGCCTGCGTATGAGCTTTGTATGGCAGCTGTGGTATGTGATTCGTCCATCTAGTAGTTTCGTCCAAGGCACAACCTTCTATCGGACTGATGGTGGACAAGCTTGGAGGCGCTGTGGAAGTTCTTTTGGGTGTAGGATTTTATGTGGAGCAAATAAAAAACTACACCAAAAAGCTCTATGAAAGGCCACAAGAGCAGGGAGAATCCGGTTAGAGCTTCAGCTTCGGGTGGTGCCCGCGTTCTCAATGCAACTACATGACTAGGCCTACTGCATTTTTTTACCCTTACCAAAATGTGAATCTTACAAATGCGCCGTCATTCGGTCAACCACATAGCCAAGTACAATGCTACAGTTATAAGCCTTATTCCAAAAGTAAGCACGGCACACGTCGCAACTATGACTGCTACTAACTAAGTTTTCTGTCTGTCTATTTACCAAGCATTTGGTAATTGTTATTGTGTTTTTATTGGTTTAGTTTAATTGGCTTACATCTCTTAATCCCTCAACTCCCCTCACCCCGCAGATAGCACAAATACGGAAGGCTCCCATCTGCGTATATACATGGAAGACTATATATTATCCTTATTTCCATTTGTACAAAGGAGAAGCCTGATAAGCCAACAAGTATCCTGAAACTTGTAGCCTACGTAAGAGTCTCTGCACAGATGCTGTGAGGTCTTGAAATACACGATTTTGTAAATGGGACATTGTGTTACTTCATTCATCACTAACCATATTAAATTGTACCATTGATGACGGTTTTTGTATAGGCTACAAGTGTTGGCATCTGGCTTGAACTGGCTGGAACGGAGTTTCTCTGTGGCACTTTTGGGCTTGGGTGTCCAATTTTACAGGGCCACCGCGAGGTCGGCCAGGGCCTGATGTCGGTATTCATCCATCTGCATCCCCCCCTCCTCCGCCCCAACTAAAAAAAAAACAAACTTAAATTTCCTACAATTTGTTTCGTAGTTACTCGCTAATAATTACGCACCACCAAAAGCGTTCCAGCTTCTGCGTCAGTCGAAGTTTCGACCGGAACATCGGTATTTAGTAGGCTATAATTTGCTTCGTCTAAACGCTTAAGGAAAAATCTTTCTTGTAGGTCTAGCCTATAAATTTTTGGATCAAACCAATTGTTGTAGAACTTGTGCACTATCCATTGCCCATATACATATTTCTTAAAAAATTGTCCCTTCCCGTCTGGAGATAACCATAGTTAGAAAGGACGTTAATTCAGCAATTTCCAATGCTTTTTATCCATGGGTTGGGGTCCAGGGCCAGAAAACCCCTTAATCCAACTTAAGGTGTTAATGACTGGCCAGGCCGCATAATTTTTTTTGTAAACAGTTCAGCAAAACTCGCTACATGGCTCTCCATGCAGCCCAACTTGTGCTGATTTTATTTGACTAATTTGTTGTCATTAGTGTTTTTCCTTTGGCATAAAAAAGACCTCGGTCTTATCATAAGATCGTGTCTCATATGTAAGTATACCACGCAATAAAAGCCATTTCTGATTCTGATTCACATAATCACCACTAGTAGGTATTAAAGTAACAAAATTTCATAGCGGAATCCGACCTGCCTATCTGAACTGATTACAAAAAAAAAATATGCGACCAGACCTAGGATAAAGAACCCAATTTTCCCTAGAAAATTGAATGCCTACTGGTGAAATCCCCTCGCCCCATTTTCCTCCACTTAATAGCTTTTTTTAGAGTTTGTTGGGGGGGGGGGGGGGGGTATTTAACAATAAAAATTCACATCAAGAAGCTTTTTAAAAACGTTTGGATTCTTACTCTGGAACGTAGCAGACGACATGCAAGAACGATATAACAATTCTTGGCAAATTTTCGATAGTCAATTTGCTGTTGATGGAGAAACCTAGCCGACTATCATCTTCAGGCACGTAATAAAACTCAAAACACTACCACCTATTTACAGTCCATTAGAATTCGAAATTGGCGTTAACTTGGCTTCCGATATTTATCAAGAAGCTTTCCTTGAATATAAATGTGTTTCAAAGAATGAACTGTTTAGCCCAAAATGACAGGAGAATATTGGCCGCAAATTAAACCCTGCTGGGGAGTTTACAGCAGTCCCTCCTTGACAAACTCCCGTACTGAGATTAGAAGGCCATTTGGCAAAACAGGTAGCATCCATCTTTTCTCCAAATGGTATTAGCGTTTCCTGCGTAGCCCTTCTCTTGTTAGCATTGAAACGAACAACTTCAAAGACCTTACCTACGGGTCTTACTGATGGGGTCTAGAGAAATTGTCAATGTTCCTCCTCCCCTTGCTCTTTCCCTAGCCAAAAAATATTTTTTGAAATTTTCGAGAAGGGGCCATTATCTTATGACCACCTTATGATGGGACCTACTTCATACCGTCTCCACAGGTCTTATAACATGACTTATAACATGCACTGCTATACGGTTTATTTTGTACTGCTGTAACGAGCGCCATACACATTGCAGGTGATTCCAAGTTACCCGGAACCTGATGGTTGCTGCAACCATGGAGAAAACTCCTGGTTACCTTGGACATTTGGTTATAAATGAAGATGGAGCTGTTATTGCAGTAAGTGGATGACTATTATTTCCTACATGAAGGTACATTTGTTTGTTTATTTAAGGTACATTTGTTTATTTATTTCATAATTGCAACGCCCAACAGAGCAAAAAGCAACATCGGAATACAAAATTACAAACATAAAATACAACAACAGCAACACAAAAAAGAACACAACGTGTTACATTTGGTATAAGTAGTAGGGCTACGCTCTAAAAATCTTTGGTTTGAAGCAATTTTGGCAGAAAACCCATCTTCAGTCTGCAAACAACAAACTCATTTGGTAGTTCATTCCTATCAATGATAGTACGGGGAAATAAGACCCTGCAAACACTTTGTCCTACACTGGTATCTGTTTACCTTAAAAGAAGCAAGCAATCTGCATTAAAGACTGGCCTTGTGAGGATACACAATACACTAGTCTGAGAAAGAAAGAAAAGACAACTGCACCAACTGGGACTCAAACCCAGAATTCCTTCTTGCTAGCCGGGCGCTCTAACCACTGCGCTACCAGGCAGTTCTGGCTACAGGCTCCAGCTGAGCTAAGTGGCTGTTCAATCTTTCTCTGTGGTGACCTAGAGGATATGTCTTTTGTGAGTAGCATGCATGTATTTACATTTAAAATATTCAACTTCATTGCAACTTCATTACAAGAAAAAGCACCACCAAGAAGAACACAGACACTGTCCACTCTTGAACCTTCTTCAGAGAAACACAGCTCCAAAAATCATGCAAGTTCCATTAACAACAGCTAAAAAAAAATCACGCAAGTTCCATTACAACACCGAGAACAATCACCATATTTGAACACTCGCGCTATTCTATTTCACCAATGATCTCCACGTTGCACTCGATCTGGATGCACTACTTTTTGTCTTGGGCGGCCCCAAGTTCAGGTCTGAGAAGTTGGTGAATGTCAGTGTATCTTGGGCTTGGAATATTCATGAAGCATCTGATTTTTTTCAAAATGATCGATAGCAAGGGATTCCAATGCCCTCGAGTGGTTTTCAAGCAAATATTGGATTTCAGCAGGATGCAAGTGGCCTATCTTACCAGGCAATACCGTGCTGCGTCTTTTTGGCATGCTCCGCGATTCCTTTAGTGTGGACTCAGTTCGCCATAGCATTGGTATGTTCATTAATTCTTACCCATAGCTGTTGATGGGTTCCTCCTATAGGAGGCTGCGCAGGTCATGCACAGGACTCTGTATGCCATACCTTTATGGGTGTAAGGAGGGGAGGGTTTGGGAGCACAGGGCAACTTGTGGTTGTGGATGGTGGAGGAAGGGAATGAGGACGAGGTGGTGGCCGGTTCTGCTGCAGCTTAGTTTACTTCTGGTACCATATTGGTGAACTGGGAGGGTGGGGGGGGGGGCTGCAACAGTGGGGGAGGGAACAAAATCGGCATTTGTGGGTGTAACATGATCTCTTCTTCGACGTGCAGCTTTTCAAGTTGGAAGGGAATCTGAGAAACAGTTGTTGACACCCTGTGAGTTGAGTACTTTTCAGACTTTCTCGGTATGTCCAGGCAGGTAGGGTACCACTTCGAACGGTAGACTTAACCTAGAGCTAAATCTGCCAATGTGGCATTTTTTAGCGTTTACTAAAAAAAAAGATACAAAAAAATCTAAATACAGCGAGAACACACCTCGGCAAGGCGAAAAATGTTTTTGGAGTTGGGCTACCAAGAGAGCCTAATCAACTTGGAAACCAAGAAGTTGTGGAGAAGCGCAAAGGAACTAGGGCACAAGTCAGATCACAACTCCTGGACAAACAAGAATTTCAATTCGACTGTTCAAACTGGTATCCTACCTGTCTGGACGTAGCGAGAAAGTCTGCAAAGTACTCTTCTTACAGGGTGTCAACTGCATTCTGAGATTCCCTCCCAACTTAAAAATAAGTTGCTATGTAGAAGAGAAGAGCCTGTTGCCCCTACGAATGCCGATTTTGTACCCCCCCCCCTCCCAGTTCACCAGTACGGTGCCAGAAGTAAAACCACTTTCCCCTCTACCACCTCAAACATCCACAAGTCTTTCTTTGCCTGCAAGTCCTGTCCCTCCTTACACTCCATAAAGGTACGATATACAAAGTCCCGTGCAAGACCTGTGCATGCGTAGCCTCCTACATAGGAAAAACCCATTGACAGCTGTGGTGAGAATTACAGAACACGCCAATGCTGTGGCGAACAGAGACTGCGCTAACGGAAAATCTCGGCACATGCCAAAAAGACGTAGAATGATATTGCCTGGTCAGATACTTGCACCTGCTGAAGTCCAATTGCTAGATAACTGCTTGAAGGTATTGGAATCCCTTGCTATCGATAGTTTTGCGAAAAATCTGATGCTTTCATGAATATTGCTAATCCAAGCTATACATTACTTTCACTAACTTATCAGACCTGAACTTGGGTCTGCCCTGAACAAAAAGTGGTGCATCCAGATCGAGTGCAGCTTGGAGATAAGTAGAGCGTACTAGTCTGAGTTTTAAAAATTGTGGTGATCGTTCTCAATACTGTACTGTGCGGTGACTTTTGTGATTTTTTTAGCCGTGTATTTCTGAAGAAGGTAAAAGGAAGTTCACCGATAATTCTAGAGTGGACTGCTTCTGTGTTCTTCTAGGTGATATAGTGTGCTTTTCCTTGTGATGTCATTCCTATACCACTGTGCCAGCAAGTTACCAATTTTTCCAAGGTATGTACATAATGCACCAGTGGCACTGCGGTCTGTGTGTAAGAAACAAAAGAATTGTAAATGAGTTTAATATGACAGTTCATGTCTGTCTTCATGTCTAACAGAAAACTTGATAACTGCAGATGTGCATATATTTTTTCCCACTATCAGGGGCGTACTGGGAGGGACATTTAGGCCCGGGAAATGGGTAATGTAGGCCCTTCTCTTGTAGCGTTTCATAGGAATTTGTCATTATGAAAAAAATTTCAGTAGGCCCTGACAGGCCCTTAGGGCATAGGCCCCACGGGAAACTTCCCGTTTTCCCGTATGGCCAGTACGCCCCTGCCCACTATGACTATTGGTCTCAAACCATCCAGCCTTAATAACAACCTATCCGGAAGTGGCTGTACTACGAAAACCTTCGCCAATTTGCTGAACGTGAAAAGTTTTAAAGATCAGCATTGTGTTACTTTGACACCACTGACCAAAGAAGAAACTAAACCGTGTAAATTCACTTATATGGGATTTTGCTGTATGGGTTGTATTTAACATCTGAAAATAATAACATATCCCTAAAAATGACATGTGTACTGTAGGTGGAAAATGTTCCATGGCATACTAGTACTTCATGCAGAATTGTCGGGAGTCCTTGACCGTCCAGGTAACCATGTTATAAGAGTTTTCCTTACACAGTGACATTTTTTTCTTACTTTTTTTTTGCTTCTGTGCTTTTTGCAATTTAAATTGACAGTTAAGCATTGCAATGTTATGGAGTACTGATTTGAATTCTGTCATGTCAGTCCATTGAATATAAGGCCATACACTGACTAATGTTTGACTGAATGTTGGAATTTATGGGAAACTAATTAGTAACCGTAGCAAATTAATTAGTAAATAGCTGAGCTATATTGGCGTAGCCATATAGTTCAGCTATTTATTATTATGATAAAAGTGTCCCATTGTTAAATTGCCATTGAGCTGGAAATTTATTTCCATCTTCTACTTCCTTTGCAGTCGGGTGGTGATCTAGAAAATGATGAAAACAGTGCCAATGTAATTTTTAGCATGATTCACACAGCCAACAAACCTGATCTGACACCAACGGAACCCAACACATCATTCAAACGGATATCTGGTTAGTTCATTTGCTTTGAATACTCCAGAAAATGTTTTATGATTGTATTTTCCTCTACAATCATTATAGTTTGTTTGGATTGCAATAAGTAACATACCAGTGCAAGTATACGCATACATTTTAAAAGCAAAATTAGTAAATTGTTCTAAAATTATGTACCCATCTTTTTAAGTAGCCTAGGCCTAAATTTCTATTACTTAAACCTAGCAAATTTAATGTGTCCACTGCTTATTGAAATTATATATATCGGTACCGGAAAAACCTCAAACTTTGTTTGGAGCTCTGTTTAGTTTAAGAGTTTTGCTGTTGTTGTACGTTTCCTTCGCTTGCATTGGAAGTAAAACCACAGTACAGTAAAACCTCTTTAATACGAACTTTAAGGGGACTCTAATTATTAACCATAGTTTTTATTAAACGGACGAGACAAATTGGACTGCAACTTTAAAAAAATGTAGCCTACCATTATATGGTATTTTCTTTTCATTTATCCTTGACCTCGCGTTTGCGCAAACGGACAAAACGCTTATCACTTCCCAAGATGGAGTCAACTAGCGATTGATGTTTTGCGTGAAACAAAATGAAATTCAAGGGGGAGGAAAAAGAAAATGTTACAAACAGCAAATTCGTAAAAATAAGCTAGAATTGTAAATATTTGTTCGTCTTATCCGTACTTTCGTATTAACAGAGTTCGTTATAACCGTATATATGTAGTGCTGACTGAGTAGCTGACCAACCAAAATCTTGAAAAAAGTTCTTATTAAGCGGGAATCAACAGTTGGCGACTTGGAATTTAGCCTTACTTGCCAAAACTGCAACTAGCTACAGAGCATGCCACTAAAAAAGGGGTATCTCTGGTACCGCATAAGTTAGAGATGAACGGTTTGTGGTGTTATGCTCAGATTTATAAGGGCTATATAACTGGATTTTCTACAAGAAAATTGCACAATTTTGTTAATGCATAAATTAGAGAAACCTTTCATCATACAAGACGTATTTGGTATGTGACGAGTAAATTGTGAAATGGCGAGTGCTTTGTAAGGTCTACTGGCCAAGTGGCGACTGCTACTGGATTGACATTCGGAAGGGTTGCTTCAACCATTGGATCGTACCGTATATTCAGGAGAATTGTTAGTGGTCTTAGATAATTCTGCTTGAATGTAAGATTTTTTTAATAAATTTGTGGTCGTACTTCTATGAAATCCTTAGGTTTTTTTTTTGGTTTTTTTTACTTGTATCAATTATATTTACTTTTAAATCGTAAGACCAGTTCGTTTGAGGGTAACTGCAGAACACTCTTATCTCATTGGGGCAAGTTCCTGATAAAAATAAAAACGAAAAATCTCATTCAGCTGGTAGAATGCAATTGGAATATCTAAATTCTGATTGCATCCTTTCAATTAGTTAATTACTTTAGCTTTCATTTTTATCATTGAGAAACTACGTATGCATAAAACGTGTAGTTATGCTTCATTACAACCATACCTATTATAACAATCCTAGTTTTGAGGATCTTCCAGCAACAATGCATGCAAAAGTGCTGGTTTATAAGGATAAACCTGATGTAACATTCTATTTCCAAGGACCCTTGGACATCGTCATAAAGGGGTTTCACTGTATCTTGATGTTCACTAAGGGGTTACTAATCAAGTTACTGGCTTTCAGTGGAGCCTGATTTACTCACATCAATGTGTGGATGAAGTCTAGCAACTCCTTCTTTCTCTAGACACATTAGTGTTGAATACTAAATACCAATGTAATAAAGTGTGTTAACACTTGTTGATCACTGGGGTTTACATTTTACTGAGTAGAGAACAAAGAAGCACCATTTTATTGCTGTTGGCAAAAGATTTCAGTGCGAATAGGATGCTCAACTGTGTTAATAAAATATTAGTGGCAGGTCTGGCTGAAACATAGGTTCAGGGCACATTTGTTTTTTTATTTGAGGGTGCATGATATTTGAGCAATCAAGCCTGTATTAACACTGGCGATAGCCAGTGTTAGTAAGGGTCAGCCTAGGGTCTCTGTGTTAAACTCTTAACTTTGAGAGCTTATAACTCCGTCAAAAGTCAACATTTTAAAACCAAATTTGGAATCCAGCCTCGACTAGTCAAAGCCTCTCTACAGTCCAAAAATTGTGAAATTCGGTCCAGCCAAACCCGAGATACAGAGAGGGGCCAAATAGACAACTTCTTGTTCTGCTTGTTGTTGTTGTTGTTCTGGGGATACTTTCGTCTGTCCTCTCTACAGGTCAAACCATTTGTCCTATGAATCTGGTTCTTAGCTCATTTTACAGGTATTGCTCTGTAGATGTGCGCTTTCCATAAGGCATTTTCTAATTGGTCAAGTGGTTCATGGGTTATGGAGCTCTAAACGACCAGATTGATTGTTTTACATTGTTTTAAACATTGTTATTATGCAACAATGCCAATTTGCAAACGCCAGCTGCAAGACTGAAGATTAAAGGATTTGTTTCAATTATTAACAGTGTTAGAGTCAGCCTAGGGTTTCTGTGTTAAACTTTCAATTTGGACCGATAACTGCACTGTTTTACAGTTTAGCTGCAATTCTAAAAGTAACACGAATTAATAAACAAAAACGGAACGTTAAATGTTTAGAGTAAGGGTCTAAAAGTCAAAACCTAGAAGGAACACGGACAAGCTTTGACAGTAAGGGTCTAGGTATAAAATTTTGTAAGAGGCTGGTAAGCATTAGACCCTTACTACCCGGTGGTCAGAAATAAATACATTTTGACGAAAAACTGGAAATCTTCCTACAGAGACCCATGTGATGATCCAGTGGTTGGTATACGTTTGCTGCTTTGTTTTATGTTGAAAACTATTTGTCCATTTAGTAACATGGTAGGGTATTCTCAGCAGAGAGCATTACTGGTTATCCTCCACCGTAAATCTACGAAATATAATAAAAAATTCTAAAGCATCAAAAGACAAAATGCCAAACTTCACAAGAAAATTGTGTTCTTAGAACTTTAAGAACAAAGAAACCTGATACAACCGTTCATACACATTCTGTCCGAATAGAGTAGACCTAAGCTAACCACCGGGTAGTAAGGGTCTAATGCTTACCAGCCTCTTACAAAATTTTATACCTAGACCCTTACTGTCAAAGCTTGTCCGTGTTCCTTCTAGGTTTTGACTTTTAGACCCTTACTCTAAACATTTAACGTTCCGTTTTTGTTTATTAATGCAGTTGTACTCAACCTTGGCTTTTAGCTATCATTCATACCCTAAAATTCAACTCTCTGCCAAATGCTTTGCACGGTGAGACGTGCTGGTCAATATTCTTTATAAATAAATAAATATTAACAATAGCTCAACCCATTTTTATGGTTAAAGGTAAACCATATGTAAATATGGATGCTCAAAAACAATTAAGCAGTTTAGTGTACTTAGTACTCTTTTGTTGTCAAATTAAGTTGCTTTTTTCAGGGCATCATCCAGGCCCATCAGCTAAAAAAATTACTTGTTTTAGAATTGCTTACTTTTCCTTCCAGTGCACTACGACAGTCACGTTTATTTGGTTGCCATGTCGAACAGAAAAATCCACGTACTGAAGAAGAAGCACATTCCTCACGATCCTATTCATGTATAACTAGCATAAACTGAGAAATTTATTATTAATGGCTAGGATTGTTTAATTTAGTTAATATGTGTACAGTTTGTTTTTGAAAATAAAATATTTGTGATTCGTAGTACTAATGCTTGTACTTAAGTAAGGTTAACGAGCAGTAGGCTGCTTACTTGCGTATTGCTACAGAAATGCTAAGGCTACTAGATCCATTAGTCCCATTGTAGTCAATAATTTATTCATCCATCAGTCCTATTTTATTCGACAATTATTTAGCCTCATTAGAACTAATGCTATTACCATACACGGACAAATACTGAAAAGTCCACTTAAATTGTCGGCGATTACACACAGGGTCTGTGGTAGTCCCATCACCTTCTTCAGAAGAAAAAACATAAGCACAAAACGTTCGAAGATCACCTCATTTTGAAATTCGAGCAGCGCAAATTTCAAAATGAGGTGATCTTTGAACGTGTTGTGCTTCGTTTTTTTATGAAGGTGAAAGGACTACCACAGACTCTGTGTGTAATCACCGAAAATTTCACTGGACTTTTCAATATTCGTCTGTGTGTGGTAATGGCTTATTAGTTCTAATGATGTCATTAAATCACCACAGTAAAAGTAGTACACACTGGTTACAAATTTATTTAGGCATAGTGCTATGAGATCTGCTGTGCAATTAAGCTCAATGAAGAATCCTTCATTTAGTTTTAGATCAGTTGAAAAAAAAACATTTTCATTACTTTCGTTATTAGCTTTATATCATTTATATAAATGCTCAAAGACCGTAAATTTCACTTTAAGAGGATTCACAGCTCACCACCAGGTGGCATGCATGCTCAATCCCAGCATGCAGCGTCATTCAACGCCACATTTTGTTTGAGCAGTCGCCCAAGTAGGTCACTCTGTCTGGAAATCCATGCACTAAAAAACTCCAGGGCATGAGCACCCTTGATGTAGTAAGTGTAGGAGCTGTCATTTTTGGGATGACCCGTGTTGTATTTGGCTTTTGTCTTTTTGTGATTACAAAAAAACGGGAACCGAGCAGGCCGCTAACGTCACCTGCCCATGTAAATAGCGGCAACCCTCAATGTGGTAAAATTACTTTTTTATACACAAATGCTGACGGGCTATCTAATAAAAGAGACGAACTGAATGCCATCATTGATGCTACCAAGCCTTGTGTAATTTGTGTTAGTGAAACTCACTTTAAGGAGGACTCGCCAGACATTAGTGACTGTTTAGCGAATTATACTTCTTTCCGAGCTGACAGAATCAATCGACCTTAAGGTGGAGTACTGATTTGTATCAGCGATTCCTTGAGTCCTTGTAATCAAACTGCTATTACCAGTCCAGACAAAGACTGGGAAATTATCTGGTGTAACTTTAATGTTGGAACTGATAAATTCTCTCTCGGCTGTTGCTATCGTAGCCCGGATACTGGTCCTGCCTCCCATCAGAGTTTTCTTGATGCACTCAGCTGCCAAATTGCCAAAGAAAAAAAGAAAAAAACCATTATTGTCGGTGACTTTAATTATCCAAGCATTAATTGGCCAGGAGCAGTTGGCAATTATTTTGGCTCTTCAATGGAAGATAAATTTCTCTCTGTTATTGACGATGCTTTCTTGCTCCAACATGTTGATTTCCCAACTAGATTTCGCCACGGTCAAAATCCCTCTACTTTGGATTTGCTGTTTACTTCTCCTGACGTGGAAATCGATGAACTTAGCTCAGCTCACCCACTTAGTCGTTCGGACCATACGATACTGGTCTGGAATTTACTCTGTCATCCCTCAAAAAGTATGACTTTTCCTAAGCTTTCCTATCGAAATGCTGACTTTGAGATTATTAATAAAAAAATCTCAAGCGTTGATTGGGAAAAAGAATTTCTGGACACTAACTGTAGCGATGCTTGGAAAATTCTTAAAGATTTTATTAATCAAATGGTCCATGATCACGTCCCCGAGATCAGCAGGATCTCTAAACCCGGTGGGCCAATGTGGATGAACAGTACACTTAAGAGGCTCATGAACATTAAGCAGCGTAAATGGATGACCTACAGGCACAAAAGGAATGCCGAAGCTTGGCAGAATTACACTGAAGCTCGCAACACGTTGACTACTGAAGTTCGATCGGCTAAGATAAACTTGGAGTGTGACATTGCTACTAGATCCAAAAGTAACAAGAAAGTACTGTATGACTACTTTCGTAGTAAGCAAAAAGGTAAAGCTGTTATCAGACTCAGGGACGGTAACGATGACCCAATTGACGATCCTAGTAATACTGCTAACTTATTCAATGATTACTTTTCATCGGTTTTTCTTCCAAAAAGCAAAGCTGATGGACAAAGCAACCAGCCCAACTCTATACCGTCTTTGAGTACTGTTGACATTTCCGAGCAAATTGTTTTCGACATGCTGAAAAAATGCAACCCAAATAAATCCGCTGGACCGGATGGCATTCACTCAGCCTTACTACATGGTTGTGCCGAATCCCTTGCTAAACCACTAAGAATTTTGTTTAATAAATCTATCTGCAGTGGAGACATACCTGAAGACTGGAAAACAGCTATCGTGGTACCTATTCACAATAAAGGAAGCAGAAGCGCCGTTTCAAATTACAGGCCTATCTGTCTGACCTCTCAAGTCATCAAAATTTTTGAAAAAATCATTCACAGGTTTATCACCGACTTCCTCGACCAAAATAACAAGCTTAGCAGCAAGCAACATGGATTTCGGACGGCATTTTCCTGCGTCTCCAACTTGCTCGAGCCCCTGGACTTCTGGACAGAGGCCTGTGAGGAGGACACTCCTTGTGATGCCATCTTCATGGACATCCAAAAGGCCTTCGACTCTGTTGACCACGAAATACTTGTTAACAAACTGGCAGCTTTGGCTTTTGTGGACAGCTTCACAACTGGTTTCGTGAATATCTACATAACAGACGTCAGCGCGTTGTAATTAATAATGTTTTCTCAAGCTGGACTCCAGTGACCAGTGGTGTTCCTCAGGGTACTGTGTTAGGCCCACTGCTTTTCCCGATTTTTATTAATGACATGCCAGATTGTATCCGCTCTTTTTGTAATTTATTTGCCGATGACCTTAAAATCTGTAGAAAACTCAGGTCTCCAAATGACGTTCAGGCATTGCAGGAAGACCTTAACAATGTGCAAGCTTGGGCTAATCGTAATAAGATCACCTTCAATGTGGATAAATGTGAGGTACTCCACATTGGGTATAACAACGCGCATCAGGAATATTCCCTGAATGACAAAATTTTACCTACGGCGAAGCAAGTGAACTCTAGGAGTTGTTATCACTGAAAACCTTAAATCTAGTGCTCAGTGTCTTGCAGCAGCAAGAAAAGCTAACTCTGTTCTTGGTCAGATTCGAAGCCAATTCTCGTATCTAGATATTGAAACCTTGCGTACACTCTACACCGTTTATATCCGCCCACATCTTGAATTTGCTGTTCAGGCTTGGAATCCTTACCTGGCGAAGGACATCCACATCCTGGAAACTATTCAACGACGTGCAACTCGCCTTTTGCCATCACTGCGTACCCTTACCTATGAAGAGAGACTTAAGAAACTTAAACTCACTACTCTTGTTGAGCGCAGAAACAGGGGAGATCTACTGCAGGTTTTCAAGATTGTGCGTGGCTTTGAAGGTGCCGACCTCCGTGATTTATTTAGTGCTGCCCCACCTGTTGGGACCAGAGGTCACAGGTACAAGCTGCAAAAGCAGTACGCGAGACTTGACGTACGCAAGTACTTTTTTTCCAACCGCACCGTACACGCCTGGAACAACCTCCCGTCTCATGTTGTTGGTGCTCCCAGCTGTAATTCTTGGAAAGAACGCTTTGATCGATTGTAGTTTTCCCCCTCCCCAGCCATTTAAGCTTGCTTCTGGCTGTGTATTTTATATTATTATTATCTTTCTAGCTGGTAAGGAACAAAAGTCTATCCGAAAGATTTGGCATAAAACTTAACCAAAGTCGTTTAAATGGCCCATAAGGTCGTTAGTTCCGTTTCGAAAGTTAGCGCACCCGTTTCGGTAACCTCTCTGATCGCGCCGTCAGAAGTTTTGTTGCCGTTTTTTGACCAAATTTGAACACTCCCACACGGCTGACGCTGCCGAGTCTGCATTTTTTCACATGTTTTTCCTGGTACTGTTCCCACCCAAACCCCACCTCCTGTTCCAAAAATTCCAGTTGGGGTTTCCAATTTCATCACTGCAAGAATGGGGACTCTTCGGAAAATTGGAGGCTCTTTGGGAGAACTTTCATGTGGTAGTACGTGACATTCTGCGTTATGGGTTTGTGGAAAGAAATGCTGCTCAAGCCGAGATGGCGGCCTCCATTGCCCTTGGTTTTTCATCGGGAGGAGTAGATGTATTTTGGGCCAACAATACTGCTTTGCCAATTCTTCGTTTCGCCACTTCGCTGTTGCCCTCACTTGCCGTCTTTGTTGGTTTGATGATGCTTCATTATTGTTTCCGGAGGTTTCGGCTCGTTGCTCGTCTGCTGTTTCGCCGCTACTTCGCGCTGTTGGGGATGACGACATCGCACCGGCCAAGGCTAGTCGAGACAAATTAAAGGAGCGTCTACATTATTTACTAAACCAAAGGTCATGGCTGCGTCCAGTTCGTCGAAAGAAAAGAATTCTGTCAAACGTAAGCGTGATACAGTGTTTTAAGTCTGTCTGTGTTTAACATAACAAAAAATGATGCAATGACAATCCCGAACGTAGTCAGTCTTGGTACGAGTGGAAAGTATGCTGCGTACGAATTCGGGGCAGAGATTGTGTGGTAAATGTTGCTAGTATTTTTTATGTAAACGTAAATTTGCGACAGGCTTGTGTGTCATGGTTGTCTGTGGCTTGTACTCATCCGTCGCATTCTTGTCATTGCCCATCTCTTCGGGGTTCTTAGGCGATGTGTGTAATGTGAGCGCAGCAAGGTTTCTAGGGGTTGGGGGGGGGACTCTAAGCATCCTCGGAGCTAGTCTACTATAGTGGTGAACCCTGGAGGAGGGGTCACGCTTCTGGTGTGGGCGTAGTTTGCTCCCGCACCACACATGCATTGCCCACTGAGACGAGTCACAGCTTGCTTGTTCCCTGAGATTTCGCTGATCATCCCAATGAGGCTTGCACTTCTCTCAGCGGTAGTTTTGCCGCACTCCCAGCCGAAGCCATGGCGCCAGAAGGTGAGCGGGATAATTTTGCTGTTTAATTCCAATCGGAAATTCCTAGGATCTTTTACATGCTACAATTGACATGAGCACGAGGCATCACAGGGCCCTTCTCTCCCCGAAAATTCCGGGGGTGGCTGAGGTCAGGATCTAACCGAGGACCTGTTGCACATGAAATGGTTGGGCTAACCATTAGTCTACCTTGCCCCATGGACCTCTCAGCAGCAGCAATACGAACACTTTGGATCATATCAAGGCCGTGGAGGTTGCTCGTTTCTTAGGGCGTCGTTGTGGTTCCCAGAGCACTCATTCCCGACTTTTTCGGGAATGTTCCTGCTCCCGTACCGAAGGGTTGGGATGGGGTAAGGCTTGGACAGCATGTCCCGGTTTGGAGATCCATCACAACAGATGCCTACGTTCCATCGATTGTGACTCATGGCTACGTCCCCCCATTTATGTCTCTCCTGTTCCTGTGGGCCCACCATATTAGCTTCAGAATCGGCTCCCCAACAAGTTGCTGGAGATGGAAGTTGTGAAGTTTTTGGAGAAGGGCTATTCGTCGGTCACCAGTGAACACCCGTGTCTATAGCTCCGCATGGATGATTCCCAAGAAGAGTGGCGGCACTCTCTGATTTTCAACCTGCGGCACCTCAACCCTTTCTAGCCGTCGAACACTTCGAGATAGACACGTTGGCTCGATGTGAGAATTTCTGGTTTAAGGAAGTTCACGGTGTTGGTCCACTTGGAAGAAGCATACCTGCACATCCCCCTGCATCCATCAGTGTTTCATCTGTTCCGCTACGTGTCCTGCGGCCTAACATGCTATTTCGAAGTCCTCCCCTTCGGCCTTGCGACAGTGCCCTACATATTGTATGTCCGTTCTCCACCCCGTGGTGGGGTTTCTTCACAGCCAGAAGATTCGATATCTCGTGTATCTTGATGACTGGCTTTTCTGGAACGCATGTGCATCGCTTATCCCTCAAGAGCGCCGGTTTTGCTTTTTGCTGTTCGCAGAGCTGGGCCTGGTAGTCAACTCTCGCTTCCTGCGGGCTCAGTCATTTGGTTTTTTTTGGAAGCGGAAATCGACCTGGTCAACTTCCGATCCGTCCCTTTTCGACCTACCCTGGAAGGTTTTCACAAGCTGTCGTGTTTTTCTGCCAGAGATAGGTCAGATTCTTGTGCAACACTCGCTCTACTCGGGGCCTGGCGGACTCAACCTACGCAGTAGAATGGAGCCCCAGACAAGCAGAAGTTTTTGCTATTTTGCTTGCTAAAACGGTACTCGTTTCGCTCTTGGTTCCGGAGGGACGACTGGTTTCCACAGAACTCGTGGGAAGACCTGATGCTCCTCGACAATCTGCCTCGCGACTCATTTGTATGGCTGCTTCATCTGCGCAACGTCACAGCGGGAGTTCATGTTCACGATCCTAGCCTCTTCATGGATGCCTTGATTGTGTGTGGGGTGCCCACATGGACGACCTTACAGCATCGGGAATCTGATCGTTGGATGAGGCAACCCTGCACATCACCACGCTGGAACTCCGTGCCATCAGTTATGGGGTTCACACATGGTCCCTCAACTGAAAGGGAAAGTGGTTGCAATCATGTCCGACAACACCACTGTTGTTGCATACGTAGGTTGGGGAGGTATGACCCACTCCCGGACTCTTCGTGGACGAGGTTTCGATCCTTTTCTGTGTCAAGAACTTAATATGACATTGCTGCCAGACATGTCGCCGGGAAGATCAACGTAATGGCCGATGATCTGTCTCGTTTGAATACGATTCCGACCACTACTGTAGCCGAAGATCTGCAGGGCCATTTTTCTAAGGTGGGGAACAAACATCATGGTTAGACCTCTTTGCCATGCGTCACAACCATCAACTCCTGCTCTTTGTTTCTCCATTTCCGGACACATAGGGTGGGGAAACCGACAATCTCAGCCTGGATTGGAATGGGATATTCGCTTACAGTTACCCTATACTCCCTACTTCCGAGGTTCTGGCAAAAATTCGGCAGTCCAGTTCGTCTAGTAGCACCAGTTTGTTGGACCAATGCACTGTAGTTTGTGGACCTATTGGAATTGTTCAAAGAAGATCCGAGTCTGCTGCCTCTGTCATCATACTTCCGGGACAACACCGAGGTAGGACCCTTCACAGAAATTTGGCATGTCTACATCTTCGCGCTAAGACCAACCGTTGGTTTTTTCTTCGCCTGTGACTCGTCGCCTTCTTCAATATCCTTTTTACTTTTTACCACCGAATGTTCATCTTTCTGTAGTTGATCCATGGTGCATTTCTGGGTTGACAATGTTGCTGATTTTCTGGCTTATTCTCAATTCTCCCACAACCAGACTGCTCAACATAAAGAAAAAAAAATTCTAATAAACTCGTGCCTAATGTAATAATAAATTGATATTTTATTTCACAAATTGGCAATACAGATACCAGAGGGAGAATGGATCTCCCCCAAAACTGGTCCTAAAATTAAAATAGAGTGATACATAAACAATTAAAATAGGACCATACAAACAACAACTAAAAATCTAAAAATGCTAGACAGGTCATGCTTCTTAAGGGTTATTTTAAGTTGGTCAAGACCAGATGATCCTGCCATCTCCAATGGGAGACTATTCCAAGGCTTCACCACACGGTTCAAGTAAAAGAACTTCGTACAGTCTCTCTGAACTGCCCCAACCTTCAATTTAAGCAGGTGACCTTGAGTATAACTGTTTCCCCGAACAGAGAACAACTCATTTGGGTCACTATCGGTGGGGATTTCCAGTTGAGGTCTAAACACAACCGGTTGTAATGTAAGCCCCGGCCTAGCTAAACCTCGACCTCTGGAGTAAGCTTCGGACTAACGTTACTGGTGGTTTCAATGCTGGTCTAAGTTGGGTACTTACTAGTACAGTACTAGCTAGACCCCAACCTTTGGCCTAAAGTAGTACTGGGTAACCTTGGCGATTTCCATGTTGAGGTCAAGCTATTACAGTACTCTGATTGGTTAATACCCTTCACGTGACGTCATATCGCCCATAAACAGTATCAACGCGTTTGGCTTCTCTAAGGTAAGTCGAGATTGTCTATCAAATTGCTTTCAAGCAAATTTCGGTGATTTTTCTTAATCGGTTTTCAGGATAGCAGGTTTCGTAAAAACTTAATTGCGACTAAATCATTTTTAAAAAACATTCTTTCCAAATTTACCAGATTTCAGTCTAAAATTACATAAACAGGCCCGTAGCTAGCCATTGACGACTGGCGGTTGGGTTAAGGATACATTTTGGACGTCTACACTATATAATGAATGCCAATGAACTGCTGTGTGCAAGCATGGCAGTAGCGGAGACATTTTTTTCAAATGGACTCTCAAAAGCTGAAAAATAGTGAAATCTTGCTCAGTTTTATCCTAAACGACCTAGAGGGTATTACTGCAAAAAACTTGCACATTTTAAAGCAACAACATGCTCCAGTTTTTCAAAAATGAAAAAGATGGCAAAAAAATAGAGAAACCTTTCACTCAGTAGTGTCAAAAACAATTTCAGTTGTTATTGGAGAAAAGCTTTAAATATAATATGAAATCAACTTTCCCCATTTTCATTTTTTTCTCACTTGATTCAGGGATCTCAGATAATTTTGCCCTCATTTAGTGTCCTTTGGGTCGCTTTTGTCCTTTAATTTGAGATCTTATGGACCTCAATTGTACCTTCGAATGTTTTTTTGGAATTCTTGACAAGTTTGTTGTATAAAAAATGGAATTGTTTCTGCATTGATACAAAAGGATCTTCAAATCGTAGTAGCGATAGGTTAATAGAAAAAGGGCTACAGCAAATCAAACAGCCAACTCAATTTTGCCAACTATACCGATTTTCATGAAGTACGGATTTAGTTCAAGTTCTGTTTTAACTAAAACAGTGGTAGAATGTGCTAGAAGACGAACTAGTAAATGAAATTTGTGAGATTTCACGACTTCAGACGGCGAAAACTTGGGGAGAAACCGTTACTCAGTTTTGATTGATGCAGTTATGTTAAGATTTAAGTTTTTAAATCCTGGCAGTGATGGTGTGTTTTGGAATATTAATATATCGGTAACTTTTCTCCCCCCCTCCTGAAATACCGGTTATAAGTTACTGCTTACTGAACTGCCTTCTGGGCACACACTAACAGAATGGCTACATGAAGTAAATTCTTATCAAGACTAAACTTTGCGGCGATACAGTTTAAAACATAATTTATTTTTAGTTTCTACCACAGCCTATCTCCGAGTTCGCATACTTCTTACTAGTCGTGTGGAATTGAGGAGAGCTGCAAGGAAGCGATTAAAAACTGTCAGGTGCAGCGTTTCAGTTACTCGCACGCTAAACAGAAGTGTTACGAAAGCTAATAATAAATAAAAAAACATCTTGAAACTGTACTTTAAAACTGTCCGAATGATGATAATGATTAACCAGTATTAATGGAAAAGGGACTTTACAGTGAAACTCGGCAACTCGAATTTGCCAGCTGTATTGTACGTCTTCTTGGACGGTTCCCATCCCCCAGTTGCTATGACTCCGGTACAAATTAGTTATGTCAACATGTCAATGTACGTGGTCACTTCGAAAACCTAAACAATTAACATTTACGAACTGAAAAATTGGAGAAAGGGAAAATTATCATTTCCTATTGACCTGACGATAACCTTTAACCAGAGTGACACTTGAGTTGATCTGGTGGGGAAATGTACCCCTGAAATCACACTTCATACCAACACTCAGGTGACGCAGTGAAGCATTGCTTTCTTGTTTAAACCTCAATTTAGACCATGGTGTGCCTGGGTCTTAAATTTTATCCTTTGTCCCACGCCTAACATGCTCATTAACCCGAGGATTATCGCTAAACCTGATATGAACTCACCGATTTTTTCAGCTTGGGACTAACTGCTCCGTATTAAGTTAGGTTGCTGCTTAGGGGCTGTACATTCCTTATCCTTCAACTTAGTTCGCATTGGAAATCGCCGGATATTCGTGATTCCAAACTTACGCCCAAGATTAACTGTAGACCTCAACTGGAAATCCCCACCGTAATAGTCAACCCAAGAGAAAAGTCTTTACAAAACCTCCTCTGCTCAAGTGATGATAACCCTAAACAATCCAAACAAGCCCTAATGCATGTTAACATCATCAGGTCTTTAGTAAAATGCCCTTTTACCCTCGTCAGCAATGCAACGTGCACATTGCGTTGCATGATTGTTTTAGTAGGGGTGACTGTGGTGTACTTGCCTGTTAACAAGGGGAGCCACTGTTGCTGTCTTATTGTACATACATATCTTTCAGTAAGTCATGTGACTTCTCCTTTATAATGAGCTGTTAACATGCCACACTTAGAGAGATGAGGAGTGTCAGTTATTTACTTCTATGCCAAACGCTAAACTGTCTTAAGGGCATAATGTAAATACGGTAAGTGACCCTCGGCATCTAAGGTGTGGCATGTTTATTTACCTGACATCTCCGTATAAAGGGAAAGTCACATGACTTAATGAAAAATAATACATATGTACAATATGTGAGCAACAGTGGCTCCCACTGGTAACAGGCAAGTATACCACAGTGATATAGCCTTTTTGGCTGATGTTATGTGATCCCAACTTTGCATATCAGTAGTGGTAAAGACGGATTCAGAGCACACAGCATTAAGATGGCCAACTTCTGGTTCCGGTCATGTAACTACTTCTTGCTGGGAAGTGACGTAAACAGTCATGTAATTACTTCTGCTGGGAAGTGACGTAAATCGTCACGTGACTGCGAATATCATTTCCAGTAACCAACGACTTGAAACTATTTTCAGTTTTGCCTCAGACGTCCTTGCCCCATAGGGAGCTCTGAGATGACTACAGTGGGCCTTGCCCTGATTTTGAATGGGCCTCCAGGCACACAAGTGCCAGATAGGCTTGGATAGGGAGTTCCAAGCTACATACATTGGTCCTCAGCCTGATTTTATGTGGGACTCCAGGTACACAAGTGCCAGATGGCCTAGGTTCCCATATGGACAGTGGGCCTTGTGATAAATTTAAAAAATAATCAAGTTTCAGCCTTGACATCAACAACACAAAACAAGCTCAGAATTCTGTTGAAAGCTGAAATTAAACAAAGAAAAAGCCTTGTTTCGTGTTTTATTCCCAATCTATAATATTACACCTCAAATATTCCTACAATATGAATGTGGGCATTTTCCAGTTCATTGTAACTGAAGTCCAGACGTCCCATTTTTGTCTAAATGAGCAAAGACATTACACTCCCACAGTAAGTCAGCAATATGAAGTAAGGTCCCAGATGATTCTCATCTCTACAATCCAAAGAATAATTGTTGGTACCAGTGTAGTAGGAGTCACTAGAGATCATCGCGACCCATTCTTTCGTGTAGGCGTCTTTCACAGACGGTGTAGCAACGGTGGTGGATCAGCCTGAGATTGTCAGTGGCCAAAATCATGAACGGCGCGTTCAACCATACGATTTACCTCGCTCTGCCAAAGGGATTAGCTGGCTGCGTGGAGGATAAGTCGAGTGGTAACTGCGGAGACTTTCTTTCGTGTTGAGATTCATTCCTCGAAGCATGTTTAAATTTAAGCTTGAGTTTAGAGAAGACGTCTTTCGTTGTATGGAGATTTTCCTCGAGTTCCGATAAATGCAATTGGAAAGATGGCGTGCATTGACCACCTTGGATCGGCGTAGTGGCAGCCGTGTTGACAGGTTCGTCGGTGGCAGGAATGGTCGACTTGCTGGGCGAAAGAGGTGTGATTAGGTCGTGGACCGAAGCACGAGGTGAGGTAAGCACTTCGGTGTGCAGGAGGCCAGCAACAACGTTAAAGTAGGTAGCAGATACGTTGACGGGCAAAGGAGTGGTCTTCTGGGCGGAGACGTCCTTCTGAGATTCTTTCGCTTTGGGCATGGCTGCTAGGTT
>JAHWFP010052413.1:16081-35137 GCA_023313725.1 Lithobius niger | reverse complement strand
AAAAAAAACGTTAAGTATGCCGTGAAAAAATGCTTATATGATTGAAGTTTCACTTTACTTGCTAATAAATACACGAATACAAATTTATGATTTTTAGTTTAAGTAAAACGTATACAAACCTGGAAAAGGCTGCCAAGCTTAATCCTATTAGCCAAGTTAATTGCACCGACTAATAGTTTCAAAGTTAAATAAAAACTAGAACATTGCTACTTGCGGTGAGCAATGTTCCAGTTTTCATTTAATGTCCGAAGTATTTTTCGGTGCAATTAACTTGGCTAATAGGATTAGCCTTGGCGGCCTTTCCCTGGTTGAATGATATCACTACTTTCAAAGGCCGACCCTTTTTTAAAACTTGGCAGCTTCTCTTATACCAGTTTTGGTTTTATGTGGATATCACAATTTTCACGTAAGCATGTTATAATTCACTGTTGGATGACTACAAACAACGGTTACAAAAATTATTTTGCATTTATGCGCCACTTCAGGGCCACGTGCTTCTAGCTGTAACCCCCATTTTAGAAAAAGGCACTTCCCTGTACTTCTCTTTACCTGTGTGCCAAAATTTAGATATGCAAACTTTCCCTAGCGAGCTGTAGACGCAACTTTATACCCTGTGAGAATTAAGGGCACGTTATTGAGGGCACTTTTTGACCATAAAGGGCACGTTCCTACACTTCAGTGTTGAAATTTTCAACCAGGAAAGGCCACCAAGGATATCGTATTAGCCAAGTTAATCGCACCAACCAGTAGTTCGAAAGTTAAATGAGAACTAGAGATTGCTTCTCGCAGTATTTTTGTCTTTTAATTTTGTAGGCATTTTGCTGTTTGTGGCGTCAGTTTTGTGTTTTTGTGGGTTTAGGTTATCTTTCTGTTTCGTGTGTGTCATGTTGCATTTTGTGTGTGTATTTTTTGTTTGAAATATCCAACCATTTTATTTGTTTGATTATTGATATATGCGTATGCATGTGCATGTAGGCTGGCATGTCACAATCCTTGTTCACTAGAATTGGAGTTCAAATTATAGTTCGTTGCATTTCGAGTGAACTCGAATCAGTTTTCATTTGTGTACCTTCACAGCTGTGAGTAAGGGGATACCACATCTAATGCTTTTTTCTAGACGGCAAACTCGTTTTTGTTCATTTAATTTGTTCGCCTTTTGTAAGGGTTTAAAATGGCTTAATTTGTCTTTATAACAGAAACAATACAGATAATTAATTATATGCATATTGTTCATGAATATCATACATTTATTAAAACACATGAACCAAATATATATTTGGGTAGACTAAATTAGCTACAGTTGAGTAAATATAACTAGGAGCCCTCTTCAAAGGGAGACCGAGTGCAGCAAGTCCATTGTAACCCGAACCAGTGTAATTAAACCTATTGTTAGAGTTTAAAGTATGGCATTACCAGTTGACAATATTTACGACATTTCGTAGAACCTAAATTACTTTCTAGAAGTAGATTTAATTATGATAAGATCGTCGCTCATGATTGATCAGTTCGAAAAAAATAACACTAAATCACTCCCACGCAGGACAGTTAATTAAATCGGCAGGTAAACGCAAAGCACCGAATACGAGGAACAATTAATGAACCCGAACACAACAATAGAATGATAGACAGGCGTTGAGGTGTCATTTGGCAATAAGGGCCCAAGCTGTCCAAGCCACGCAATACTTAGAATTGCTATAATTAATCAATACAACAATGGAGCCATCTTAGATGATAACGCTACACTTTATAAACTAGACTTTTGAATGCGTGCAATCAGTTGTCCACCAGTTGTTTAACTCGTTCACGCCAGCGACATTCCTGAGGTCCTGGATCGAAAGCAGGCAAGGCACGGAGCCGTGCCGCATCTTGGACAGAGCCAACGCCAGGCCCGACAGAAGCAAATTATTATTGGTACGGCTGTTGTGAGGTTTTGGGGGGGAGGGAGGGGGGGGGTGATTCCAATAATAATACTTAAGTTAAACATTATTTTTTTTTATTTTATTATTTTTTATTATTATTTACTTAAATTATTAAACACGTTGCAATCTTGCAGCTTGTTACCTGATCACTTTCTATGTCCAGATAAAAACTTCCCGAAAATTGCTGACGTATGTTCAAAATACTGGACAAATGTGTTAACCACTGTATCTCTTGCTTCCTTGTGCACATGTAGTACCATCAGATGGTTTAGTCTATCTAGTCTCACAGTCGAAAGCAAATAAGTTGCATTTTTTTTTAATAACAATCTAAATTCTTAACCATTGTGATCTGTAATGATAGCAAGGGTAATAAAATTCATATTACCTTTGCTAGTGGTAACTATATTTCAACAAGTAAAGAGAAAAATTCAGGTTTTGTATCTGCATTCTTTATGGGAACGCCACCAAAGCGGCCGCTATTGCCTAAAATTTATGAAAGTTGCTACTACCCTTTGAATGTGGAAGCGCCGGTTTTTGCCAGTGCCGCCGTATGTTTTACCAGCGCACTGCTTAGGGTAAAAGGATGATTTGTCAGGCAGGGCACCTTACCATCCCATTCAGCGAGTGAGCAACTTGCTACTTCACTCGCACTGGGCAGACAAGGGTCTCAATGGAACAAACGATTATGACGATCACCATGCGTTTATGCAGGTTTTTTTTTTAATTATGTCTCTAAAACTGGTACGGCTGTGGCCATACCAGCCGTACCGCTTCCGTCGGCCCTGGCCAACGCCGTTGGGCTAGAGCCGTGAGCCGATAGCTACGACCAAGCTTCAATTAATGAGCAATGTATTCAATTCAATAGCAATAGCTATGATTGTTGAGTTTAACTAGTAATAATAACTACGCTATGAATTAGTCATGATCACCTAATTAATTATGGGATATAACAGAGATTTAGTTCCGCTCGACTTAATCAGTAATGCCATTCGTTCGACTTATTGCCGATAATTGTAATCGATACTAAAATCATAAAACCCTGTCACTGATTTAATTGGCCATATTGTGGGGGTCAATATTGTGTACAACGGAGTGTCGATTAAAGGCCCAGTTGTTCTTGAATAGTGCTTATTATTTGCACCTACCTTCCCCAGTGTTGATTTTATTAATACAATACAATTGATTGCCCTTGCTATCCAGATAATAATGATTCGTTCTGGTCTAAAAGTTCACTAGAATAAATCATTACAATAGTGTCAAAATTGTGATTCTATTTCCCTTAAATCCTGGAAAAGAAAAAGCGGAAAATTCTAAGAGCATTCAATTGTATTATTTTTAGGGATTGACCGTGTAACAAAAAACCGAGTCCGAGCCGAGTCTGAGTAATTATGAATACCCACCGAGCCGAGTCCGAGTAGTAAAACCTGGTCGTAGATTTTCAATTTTGCATTATGTTTAATATGCAGCTTTTTTTACTTTGATTTTGTTCTTTTTTTTTTCTTTCAGTCATTTTCATTTTGCTTTCGTCCAGTTTTGTATTGCGCATAGTATAACAATGAACGAAAGCAAAAAAATAGGACGAAACCAACTTTAAAATACTGTAAAATACCAGTAATTCTTTTTCCAAATTTTTTAATTATAAACTTTACGTTATTAAATAAAGTGAAGTCAAAAATTAAATTGACCAGCAATTCTTTGTTCCAATTCTTATTTTTTAATAATAAAGTAAAATGAAAAATAAAATGCATTTTGGTTACTTTTTCTCACAATAGGCCTTTGTTGACTTTAATCCTTTAAGCAACGATGTGGCCCAAGTGGAGTAACACGTATATATACGTCGAAACTTTTATGGGGAAGTGCGGGTCGAAAAATACCGTTTTCGGCCAAAATATCGACATGAGAAAAACTGAAATTCGCTACCCGATATGTTGTGCATCGATTTCTGTAAACAAAAGGTTGTTAACAATGTCTATACTTTTATAAAAAGCACTTTAGTTGAGTGCAGTCTTACTAAAAACTGCAAAAATTTGGTGTTCATTCCTTTTTCCGAAGTTCAAGAACAAAAAACTGGTCATTTTCGACAGCGGTAACGATCAAACCACTTGACTGGGTGCCGCCATCTTGGGTTCATTGGAAAGCTGGTATTCCATACTATCCGGGCCTCTCAACACATTTTCTTGGTGCCCGTTTGGCATTGGCCAATCAGATGGAATGTAAGAGGCTGCTTCTGGCGGTCTCGAGCTACCTTTCCAAAGCAATTGGAAAATCGCGGTTCCTCATTGGCCAGTTGGCACCACGTGACCGATTTGGCGAGCTCTCATTGGCTGACGGGCGATTTCACAATGGCTGCCATGGCGCGCTTCGGATTTCACGTGAGCGCTTTATGTTCAGTTCGTTGTTGAAAATCACGAGAAAGATGATGTTTCACAACATTAAATAATTTAAAACAACAGCTGCTATGTCCAAGTAAAATGGAAAAGGAGCCTATAAACCTTCACACTATTGCTTATCAGGTGGGAACAACGATTTTTAGCGTAACTATCGCTGACTTACGGACACGTTTTCTCAACAAGGAGATTTTCAATTTTAGTTCGTTTACAGCCCGTAATTAAAAAAAAATTGATTCTCCGAAACTATTAAAGCAATATAGCTGATTTTTTCTGTGCACATTAATGAATATCTATTGTGTGCAAGTAGTTGTAGGGGGATCCAGAAAGTATATATAAAACTATGAAAATAAAAATAATTTTTCCAACAAATAATTATTACCCTGTTTGTATTCGGTCGAATTTTTACTGAGTCCGAGCCAGGTCAAAAATAGCATTACCCGGTACCGGGTCGGGTATTTACCCGGACTCGGTCGAACCCTAATTATTTTACAGAAGTAATTTCGAAAGATGGCATTTTACAGTCTTAAAAAGCTGAAACTAAGTATTAAATTCGAGTAAGTATTTTCCAAAAGTAAGCAACAATAGTTGGTTTGTTTACAAACAAGTTCTTAGCACTTAAAATTGTGGGAAAATTTAGTAGCCTATTTACACAGTAAGTAGCACTACTTAAGCTTTGTTGGAAAATAACATTTTCGTTTTCGCTAAGCATAAGCGATTATTTTGCAAAATAACTGGTTGACATGTTCACTACTGTGAAATATTTTTCAGCGTATTATTTCGTGTGCATTTAAAGGTTACTTGCATTTAAAGGACCCATATACCCTTTTATTGTGACAATTTTGTCAGTTTTGGGCAGCTTATAGGCCTAAATTAAGTGTAGTGCATCTTGTTTATTAGTCACTGTAGTGCTAATTTTCTATGATATTGTTTGTGGTGACGTTTTACATAACCTTTGTTAGATTATTTGCCGACTTCAGGTGTTTAGGTGTAGAATAAGTTCAGCATTTTCCATTTTAAAAGGAAAATCCATTATTTTGTGCAAAATTGCACGAAATTTTAAAGTGCTAAAAATTAAGTATTGTGCTAGTTATGGCTTAAATCTAGTTCAAACCTAAAAAAAAATATTTGCGTGAAATCTAGTTAAATAATGCTTAGAACTAGAAGAAATCGTGCTAAACGCACAGTGCAAGTCTCTTCAAGAGGCAGGCCTATTAGAAGACCTCAAAACCGAGGCGATTTTGTTGAATTTACGGATGCTTCAGTTAGCACTCCTAATTTAGACAATACTAATACCACTCCAGATGAGTCAGATACCGAGTTAGATCATTCTGATACTATCAATACCATCAACGAGATCGATGACGCATTAAATTTGCCACTACCTAAACGAGTTCAGTCTCGTTCAACAAAATGCTCTACTCAAATTAGGGGTAATACTAGAGGTCGAATGCGATCCAGGTCCCCAAACGATAACCGCGTGCCACAAGATTCTCATGTACCACTTAATACGCAGGTATCCTTAAATTCCTAGGTACCACTAAATTCTCAAGTACCACCTAGTACACAAGTACCACCAAACTCTCAGGTACATCCAAATCAAAATGTGCCACTAAATCAAAACATGCCTCTAAATCAAAACATGCCTCTAAATCAAAATATGCCAACAAACCCAAATGTGCCATTACATTTGACAGAACCACAAAATTCGTATGTGCCACCAAATTTACCAAATTTGAAAATACAAACAAATGCTCAGTTTCCACTTTACATTCAACTGCCAAATCATTCCCACATACCTCTTACTGCAAATGTAATAATAACTTCTCAAACTCCACCAAATGATCAAACATCATTAAATTTAACCCCAAATCAAAGTAACGGACAACAATCCGGTATTATTGACGAAACGTTACTTCAAAGAATTTTGGATCATACGTTAGCAGTTTGTGTTCAATCAAATAACGATAACATTAAACCTGTTAAACCTGTTAATCTTCAAATCTTGAAAACAATAACCGAATCAAATCAAAATAGGGATTCGCATGAAAAATTTAGACTTTGGGAAGAACTACGTTCAGCCAAAAAAGCTATTTTACCAGGAGATGATTCATTGGATATTTTTGCTTTTGCATTAATGGTCAAAAATTTTAAGAACATTAGATCTTTCATTAAAAGATGCCGAGTTAGTTTCTGTTGCATGCAGTAAATGCACAAGACAAGTAGTAATTTATTTGGCCATGAATCCGCACATGGCCTCTCTCAATGTTGGACAAATTTCAAGGAAATTTTAATTGATAGATTTGGTTGCAGAGGTGAATCATCACCCCACATTTGTTTCACACATCCTGATTAAAGAAAGGAGAAACTATTGAGGATTTTTCTGCTAGGCTAGAGAAAATGGCTTCACAATTTTGGAGAATTAAATCTACAGATTCTGAAGCACAACGGCAATTTAAACAAATAGCTAAAGACAACGGAATGCGTTTACTCAGTATTCCTTCATGCTATGCCACAAGAAATCGAAGGGCATATCACTTCGCAAATGCATACCTCGTTCCGAGATATGTATAATGCAGCAATCTATAAAAGAGCAGATTTGGCAGGATATCAGGGAGGCGAAAATGATCTTAACTCTGATAAATCAGCGAATAAACAAATTTCCAATGCGGAAGTAAACAATCTTGCTTTCGGCACAATGCTAGACTAGATAAACTCGTTAGAGAAGGGCATAACTAAATTGCATAATGCTAAACCCAAAAATGTCGAAGCTAAAGTTAGTGCTGTAACACGAATACAGGTCAAATTAGATCGTGTCACCGTTGTTTGGCCCCAGGACATGTGAAACGAGATTGTTACACTAAAGAGGAATGTTTACAACGCGTTAGACAACACTGGGAATAGCGTAACTCAGAAAGCGGGTTTTCTAATAATAAATCCTACGGCAAAAATGGTCATGGAGGGAACCGATACAGAGGTAATAGCTGTGGTAAACGCGGGAATTATTTTTCTGGTTTCGATAATAGGGATTCTGTGCAGTTTAACAAGAAAACTAACAACTCTTATTCATACAAGGCTAACACCAGCAATAACGGTTACAATAACACTGGCTGACAGTAGAAACAAAATAACAGTAGCAATAACGGTAGGCAGCAAAAGCAGAATCAAAACCAAAACCAAAACCAGCAACGTCAAAATAACAACAACCAAAACCGCGTCCCACAATACGCTACAGACGTAAATGAAAGTGATGACACATGTTAAAATGGTAATAGTTCAAAAAACGAGCTAGTAGCCTGAATATAAACAGGGATTCAGGACTAGAAACAAAACAGTCAGAACAGAGCAACGATGATCAAAATCCACAGATCAGCAAAGTTCATGCTCAAAACCCGTTTACAAAACTAACGGAGTAAACGGTACTCAAAAATGAAAAGTAAAATGCGTTCCATTATTTTCAAAAAATGAAGCAGATAAATTAATGCTTAACCTGTACTCTAATGCTGAATGGTATCAGCAGAAACATGATTTACCAGATCGTACGATAGCATTACCACGTTTAGCGTCATATTTTGGCAAAATTCCATCGAAATATGTTGTAAGGTCAATACAAGGTAATAGAAATCTAGTAAGTGAATTCACTAATGCTTTAGTTTAGAAACAGTGAACGATAAATACGACTTAACTTACAATTCAGTAATAGTAACACTATACGAAGATGGTTTAGATGGCACAAATTTCCGTTCGGAATTAAATCCATTTGATACTAATAAGCCAATCGTTATCGCTTTATTAGGAAGAGAACGCACAGTTCAATTTAAGCATACCAGCAAAACGTTTTATAAAGACGGAGTTAAAATGTCTTCCGGCACTTGTATAGGCATTTCGCATTCAGCTCAGAAAGATTAGAAACTTAGGATTCCAACAGTTGTAGGAACGTTCCAGCCTACCATTTGCTTGACATTTTGGGACAGCAAAAATGTTGCCGACCCAAATTCCCCACCAGCGAAACACACATCATTGGGAGAGAGAGGAAACTTGCTTACGAGCATTTCAGCTCAAGCGGGCAACAGATGGTACATGCAGCATTTCCCTTTTCCCATTTATTCTCAAATTTAGTTTATTAGATCGTCCTCCTTTTAATATCTAACATAACTCAAAGTTAAAACTAATTTTAACCATCACAAACTTTCAAAACGGACAACGTGATTCAGCACTGGGTAACGCGTGTGTTGACATTTATCACCATATAGTTATATAGTCGTCGTCCAAGACGGAAGTTCCGTCGGAAATGGATGCGTAGGTCTGGACCTGTGGAGTCCCAGTAGTGGACGCGAAGTGGTGTACGCGACCAGACTGTGTAAGCACTTTAAACATCCGGTCCACCGCGTCCGTTATGACGTTACTCCGGTTGGCGTTTTCCGGTCGTGAATCACGTGTCTTTTTTGAAGGTTTGTGATGGTAAAAAATTAGTTTTAACTTTGAATTGCGTTAGATATTGGAAGGAGGACGATCTAATAAACTAAGTTAGAGAATAAATGAGAAAAAGGTATAGCGTTTTCACTAGACTGAATCCATATTACGCACATCAATGATCGATCGCATAGGCCTAATATTGCCGAATTTTCCGCGATTACAAATGCTCCCGTGAATCGTGTGGTATTAAATTAAATGTTGATTTCGTTAAATTTATGAGTCTTTTCTGAGAGTGGGATAATACGTTGATTTCTTTAAATGTTTGAAGCTTTTAGTCAGTTTCACGATTTACTAAAAAAAACCGATTGGTGAGGGGGGGGGCATTAATAAAGCTACTATATGATTTCTGACCTTAAGGTATTTTAGGAGGGTGGGCGTTAGCAAAGCCAGGGCGTTTATTAGGTGATTTACAGTACTATTAGGTTACAATTTCATGTCAAATAAATCAGATTCGTCAGCATTAAATTGTCTTGATAACGTCTTAACTAGAGGCTTTTTTAACTTTCAAATGTCACCATCACCAGAATAAGCTCATGTTGCTTATAATCAAAATAAGAAAATAATAAAGAGAAAATTATAAACCCAATCATATTTACGTAGTAACACTTAACGTAGCTACAGATGACCATAGCGATGATAATCTACATGGAACTGTACACCTAAACAGCAATTAGTAGATATTACTGTATCTTTGTTACGAGACGAAATCAATCCATCTAAATGTGAGAGTAGAATAACTGGAAATTTACATTTTCCATATCCCGAAATACAAACAGGACTATTCCATCCTGAAAATGGCGAATTTCCTGTACGTCTTGCTCACAGTCTTGTTAACACAACTCCCACAGGTATTATTCCAGTTACGTGCATTAACTTTAATGGATTTGATGTAGAACTAATAGCGGGAACGATCCTAGGCATGTACACAGCAGCTATTATCGAGTACAAGGATGACGCTTCCGTAGAATCAGTAAATTCAAACTTGCCCACCCCAAGTCCCATCGAGATATCTCAAATCTCAAGTCCCATTGAGATTCCCCAAAACCAATCCAAACAGAGTGAAAGCTGATGCTCCCAAGCCCAAATCCAAGGCAGAACTCGATGCGAATGGGAAATATTGAAACAAAGGTTCACATTCCCAGATTTAAACAAGGAAGAAACGGTAGAATTTCTAGATATGCTTAGAACTCATCAAGATTCATTTTCTAAAAACGATTTTAACTTCGGTTGTTATGAGGGATACGAAGTTCCTATAGATACAGGGCAATCTCAACCTGTCAGTTCTAAAATGTACAGCGTTCCTTTTCACCAACGTGAATTATTTGATAAATATATTGACGAAATGCAAAGAGTAAGTATAATCCAAGAGGGAAAAACCGGCTGGTTAGCTCCTTGTCTAATGATAAAGAGAAGGCCAACTAGTTATAGAGTAGTCGTAGACTTACGTGGCTTTAATTCTGTCGTGGAAAGCGTGAGTGTTCCAATACCAACCGTAACAGAAAGTATGGCGCAACTTAGTGGCGCTAAGTATTTTACACACTTAGACTTCAAGTTCGGATTTTATCAACTTAAACTAGCTGATTCAGCTAAGCTTAAGACATGTTTCTCAGCAAATTCTAAGACATATTTCTTTAACTGGCTCCCAATGGGCCTTAAAACCGTGCCTGCGCACTACCAATTTTGTGAACAACAAATATTTGCAGATGTGGTAGCAACCTATTGTACCGTCTATCTTGACAATTGTCTTCTAAGTAGGGCAGATCTTAAAACTCGCGTGCTAGAATTGGTTGCTCGTTCTGGATTAAAACTAAGTGTTGAAAAGTGCGAATTTGCACGTAAAAAGGTCAAATTCTTAGGCTTTGTGCTAGACGAAAACGGGATACAACCTGATAGCGATAAAACAAAGGCTATGCAGCAGTACCCTATGCCTAAGATACCTAAACAAATACGTTCTTTCTTGGGTATGGTACATTTCTACAGACGACATATCTCTTCGTTCGCCGAAATGTCACAGATTTTATCGAAGTTGACACAGAAAAACTGTAAATTCATATGGGGCAATGATGAAGAAAGATTTTCAAGAGCGGGCTATGATAAACGCAGCAATGCTTAAACTCCCCGATTTCTCTAAACTCTTTTTTCTTGAAACCGACGCTAGCGGCGTAGCGATCGGAGGCTGTTTAAGTCAGTATCACGGAGGCATAAACTATCCTTTGGCCTACACTTCTCGAACCGTCACTGAGGCGGAAAGAAAGATAAGACTACAACTAGGGAATTCTAGCGATTATACATTGTATAGATTCCTTTCGTTGCTATTTATTAGGTAAGATGTTTTTCCTGATGACAGATCATTTAGCCATTTACTATCTTTATTGTGCCTCCCTCCCTCCCCCCCCCCCCCAACTCGAAAGAATCTTACTTCAACTGAGGCAATATGAATTCATCTTACATCATAAATAAGGCCTACTTCTAGAGGCTTGTAATGCGCTATCTCGTATAGAGATACCTACTGCTGTGTTAGGCAGTCAATTTCCAGACTGGACACAACAACACCTAGCGGTGGAGCAGAGAAAGGATCCATTTCCAGACGAAATCATAAATCGTTTCAGATATTAGTCATCCGAAGATCTAATTGATGCTTCAAACAAAAGAAACATCTTTTATAAAGATTATTATGGAATTCTATACAGAATTCGACTTGCAGACCCATCTAAAGGTCGTATGCACAACTTAGCACAGATGTGTATTCCTAAATCTCTATGGAACTTTTGCATTCGAGATTACTATTCAACCCCAGGCACCAGACATCGCAGTGCCCATAAAACTAGAGATTTAATTGAGCTACATTGTTATTGGCCTAAAATGTTCGATGACATTGCTCATTACGTTAAAACTTGCCAAGTTTGTCAAGCCTACCAAGTCACTCAAGGCTCAACTAAGAGCTTATCAACCCCTACAGAGACCAGGTCACTCATGGAGCTTGGATCTCCGAGGGCCTTTGAATAAACACGTTCAGGGAAACGTGTACATCATGACGTTAATCGACGACTTCTGTCGTTACGTAATTGCAGTCGGAATCCCAGATAAGATCCCAAACGCTGGCAACTTCCACTGTCATTTAACAAATGGCACTCTTTCCATGTTGGTGCTTGTTTTGAGAAAAATTCCTACTTTTTTGATGACAACATACTCCTTTCTCGTGACACTGTGAAAGATTTGGGAATCTTGTTTACTGGAGATCTTAAATCGTCCTCCCACGTCCGACAGATTTGTTTGGCTGCCTACAGACGTCTAGCTATCGTCGAAAGGTGCTTCAAGTTGGCCAATAATGCTACAAGAGTGTGGGCTTTTAAGGTGTTTGTCTGCCCGATCCTTGAATACGCAACACCTGTGTGGTCACCCTTTCTCTTGGGTGATATTGACTCTGTTGAGGCAATTCAGAGGCGTTTCACCAAGAGATTGTCAGGTCTCCGTGAAACCCCCTACAAAGCCCGCCTAACCATGTTAGGACTTGAACCTCTTGAACTTCGCAGGATTA
Source organism: Lithobius niger (assembly GCA_023313725.1). Lineage (NCBI taxonomy): Eukaryota > Metazoa > Arthropoda > Chilopoda > Lithobiomorpha > Lithobiidae > Lithobius > Lithobius niger. The sequence continues at coordinate 22,817 of JAHWFP010052413.1, read as the reverse complement.
AATTTGACCTCCTCCTGACTTACAGGATACTTAACCACCAACTGGAAGTTCCATTACCATTTATTGATCTGGCTACAACCATCGGACGTACTAGAGGCCATAATTGGAAACTTTCCCTTCCCTCTGCTCGTTTGAAATGTCGTAGAAACTTTTCTCAGTGAGAATTGTCCAAATTTGGAATGCCTTGAGTTCGGACACTGTTAATGCTCGCTCCTTGTCCATCTTCCGATCTCGACTTTCTCAGGAACCCCTCCACACTTTCTTGAAGCGACCCATCTAGCCTCGGGACGGTGTCAGTGGTCCAACCCCGTTTGGTTCCTTCTCAGCATTGTGGGAGGGTAAAATGGTTTATTTTTATTGTATTTTTAATTCTAAACACGTTTTAAAGCTACATTTTAAAATTAAGTTTTTTTTAAAATTAAAACTCCATGACCATAGCCTTGAAAAGTTTTTTACTGATCAGGCTACGTATTTGCGGGCATCCAGTTGACCTTTGCAATCATTGCAAGAAATTTTATTCATTTATTACTATTTTTTTTATCACTTTTTTTATCTTTAGTACAATTGACAATTGGTTTTGACCAAGCTTTAGACTACGATGCACTTTTTATTTTTTAAAGTAACAGTGACAATGATACCCGGCTGGGGGCCCCCCCCCCCCCCCTTGTCCCTCATGTTTGGCGATGCCATCGGGGACCATTGTGTCCCTGGTAGGTCTAACCTTGGTGGTAAGGCATTCGTGACCCCAACCAAATACCATTAACCCATCCTTTGCAGCCGAGCCATCGTATTTGTTTTATACTTTTAAACTGTTTAACTTTTGTAATTTATATATATATTTTTTTTAAGTTTTAATATCGGGTGGCAGTCAGTGACCACCAGGTCCTTGCCATTCCGGTTGCGTTTGCAACAAACCTATACTATTATTATTATTAAGAAGGCAGAAACAATAGCTAATAAGTTGTTTTCTCACCTCATAGCTAGATACGGAGCAACCGAGCAGCTGCGCGGAGACAACGGAAGTGAGATAAACAACGCTATTGTGACAAGATTATCAAATTTGTTCAATATTAAATAGATAAACTTCACGCCAAACACATTGTGGGTTGGAGGAACCGTAGAAGCAGCAAATAAAAGAATAGAGACAGTACTGCGCAAAATTTCAGCGAGTTGTCCTGAAAATTGGTGCGAATACCTCGAATTAGTGACTATAACACTTAACGCATGTCCTAATTCGACTACACTAATTAGTTCGCATTACTTGCACCATGTTCTGAATTTAGGTTGCCGGTGCACTAGCTTACGAACCACCACGAATCTGTTATGATAGTGACAACAATATAGTACGTCTAGAGAGTAGACTACAAGCAGCATTTGAAGTCGCTCGAGCGCATACTTGGAAAGCAGTTAAGAGACAACAAAACTTTTACAATCACACAGCACGTTCTTACCATTATCTTCTGGATGATTACGTATTATTACGCGACTTCTTACAAATAAAACAGATTTCTCCCAAAATGCTTACAGCATAGACAGGACCGTACAGAATAATGGAATTTGTTAACGAAGTTATCGTTCGTATCGTACATTTCTTATATCCACTTAAAGTCATTCGCGCACGTGTGAACAATTTGCGACCATGGTTCCTAAGAACAAATAACCTACCTATTCCTTTTAACGGACCTGCTGACTTGGAATTGTTGGAACAGCTTAACGGAAGCTGAAATAAAATTACAAGAATACAAAGGAAAACTTTTGGAAGATCCGATAGACCATTTATCAGAGATTGAACCGCCAACATTTACGCCTTCCAAAACCGACGATGCACCTAGTAACTAAGAAACGAGCTTAACTAAGGAACGGGAGCCAAAATTGGGCGCTTATTTACAAAATAAATGCCGTAAAATAGATTATGAACTTAACAAGCAAAAAATGCTTGGTTCTACGCATGATTACAATACCCGTAGCAATAAAATTACACCAGAAATTAGGCTGCGTCGGCAGTTGGAAGAGGCAAACGTTGACGATGAGTAAAATGTTGTGTATCCAGCAGAGAACAAAGGAAACCATGGCGTCGCCATGAAGAGCGTACACGAGCTCTGCACACGGGGACCCTAATGAGGAGAAATGGAAGTAGCTTGATGAAAGAAAAGTACGGAGGCTACGCGCAAACAGTGGCATATTTTCATTTCTTGTAAAATTTGCAAACACTAAACTAACTGTCACAAGAAAACAAGTGTGAATAACTTAAAGCTATTATGTTTCAAGATGTAGTGTAAAAATAATTTGGAGACGAAAACTCGTAGCTTGTTTTAGAAAAGTACTATTATTGAAAAAATGAAAAAAAAATATATACAAACACATGACATAAAATACGGAAAAAAAAAGTAAAATTGGTGTGGAAACAATACATAATATTTACAACATAACAAAGACCACAATACCATTTAAAATACTAATGTACGTAATCAAAACATAACATTCGTAACAGTATTTACAGAAACCATAACATAGTACATTACGAAAAATTAAGTGACAAAAATTTAAAATATTTACAAACATGTCGTAGACAATTCAAAATACAATAAAACCACGGAAATTACAAGGAAAAATATAAAACATTGGTTTAGTAAATAAAAATTAAAATTAAACCAACAAGACATGAAACTCATAAAATCAAAACAAATACACTCATTTTGTGTTGAAATTGTAAGTTAAAGTAGAAATTTGAATTATCGAAAGTATATATTTTAACAACGAATTAATTACAGAACCAAGAAACAAAATTTGGACAATTTGACTGTTCTAAAATTTTGAATCGTTACAGTAATTAACGGTTACCAACACGACAAACAATACTAAAACAGGATTACAAAACAAAAACTCCAACTACTATGTACACAGCATTAATCCAGAGTTACTGGTAAAACAAAATAATAATAAAAAAATTATGGAAACATTGAACATTGAAAAAAAGTAAGACAAGAATTATAAATGAAATACCTGAAAGTAAGAAATAATAAGATTAATAACATGAAATTTCCGATCACAAATTTAAGAAATGAATTTAAATATTTAGCCGTAATGTGTTAAAAGAAATCTAAAAACAGGAAAATTTAAGGTTTTAACTAAAATTAAAATTTCATTTCAGAAAGTTAAGAAATTAATGAAAACTAAATTAATTTGGAATAACTTTCAGAAATGGGTGATCGTAAACACTTGAAAATTTTCAAAATAACTGTTTACAATATGAACAATCCCTGATGCCAAATTTCAGGGCTGTCGAACTCGAATTCGACCACACTGCTTCCTTAGCAGGCAGGCGGCAATGGCGTTAATCGTCGCCACTGTCGTCATCTTGGTTATCTTAAATGAAACATTGAATAACGCAGATTAATTTTCTATTCATAAAATTATGAATACATGTGAAATTGACATGTACCTAATTCATTGTAAACATAACTTTCGCATATAACGATACATGACGTTGCCTTCATTTCTCTCACGTTCATGCGAACAATATGGAGGGAAATCCCTGTAATATATAGACGGAAAATTGATGTTCAAGCTGATAAAAGAGGCTGGAACGGATTCTTTCCCGACATAAGTAAGTGTTATAAAAAAAACGCATGTTATTTTAGCATGAGTTAACCCCCCATTTCCCCACCCCCATCCCTGATTACAAAATTATCAAAGCGACAATGAACGGCAAGATATCCTATTGTCATTAAGCTGTTAACCACCAGAGCTCTAACGCGCAGCGGAAATAATTTTTCTATGCGCAGAGCGACTTAGCATTCAGCGCATAGTTCGCGCTACCGTGCTTGTTGCGGCTGGTAGCTTATATAAAACATAACCTAGCGAAATTTTTGCTTACCAAATGGGTAGTTGCCGGTCATTTCAGTATTAAAACACCACACTATTGGGCCATTTGATCATTACACCAATTAAGGCTAAAGACTTAATATGTACTAAAATTTAACATCCCTCTCCCCGATTTCAAAATTAAAAATATGTACTCACACGCTAGTTAAATTATACAGAATAATTATTCTTGAAAACGGAAAGGGTGCCTCATAAATAAATAAATTGGCTAAAAGAAGTCCAGTTTCATTAAAATTATTTCGGACTTTCGTCCTCAGTCATAAAGCATACAGCAAATGAATAAAATATCAATTCATGGCACGGATCCCTCTTTTCAGGAATACAAGAAAAGTACTTTGAATGAATTGTACGAAATTATACTATAACATTAAAATTTTACATCCATAAGGATATGAATCATAAAACTGAATTAATGTCAAACAATATTACGTTTCACAACCATAAAAATACGGACCATGAACGTAATGTTACAGATACATTGATTTAAACCAACTCATACAAATTCATCTTTGCACGATTCAAAATTAATGAAAGTAAGTTGTTAAATACAGACAACGTACCAATACACCGAATATTGATTTTATACCATTTCATGTAAAGGTAACTTACCTATGTGGCCGAGTTAAAAGAGCCTATACCAGCAAAATTGTAAAATAACCAATTTGCACTTTAAAAGTAACTTGATTTTACTTTTGAGAACCAGTGATTTAACAAAATCACCATTTAAAATTTTATGTCAAATCAGGCCTACTTGTTCTTAACTCAAGAAACAAATAATATGATTTCAGATGCATATCTCTGCATTAGATTTTTATTATTATTTTATTATTGTTCATAAACAAGAATTTATTGAACTTTAAATCACATTAAATTGCACTAGAATTTAAATAAGCTTTTGAAATCTGTTCAAAAGGGAAATGTTTTGCATAAACAAATTTAAGACTAATATTTACACTACCAAAATGGTTAACATAACATTTCATAAGCATTATACGAATGAAACTTTAAAATAAAATTCTGACATCAATATCACATGATACTATTCAAAATTAATAAGAAAATGTTCTTACCATATCGTCCATTGCGGCAGACGGGACAGCTGTCCCAGCAGGCTGCAGGATGCACTGTTGGGCTCCACTGCCTGACACTCCGTCGTTGAGTGCGTTTAGGACAACGTGGTCTCCTTCCGAAGGGGCACCCGGATTCTGAACGTGGGCGATGGGGATGAGATCGGGTAGGGGAGGCAACTCACCCAACAAACAGTCCAGAAACAGGTCTTCCAAGTCGGCAGGCAAACCGTCATTCGGCGAGGAATCGTCCTGTTGACGGGCAGCATCTTTAAATTGAGCTAAGTCCCTATGCAGATTCTGCTGCAGATAAAATGTGTTTTCCGCATTAACGGCCCTCCAAAAATATGCAGAAAAATGTTCATCCCCTTCAGGGACAGGTGGAAATGTAACATATCTACAATGTGGACAATTAGTTGCCGTTATAGGGCTACACCCTAAATAATGGGAGCTTAAACGAAGCTGTTGAGCCCTGATGGATTCTTCTGGAGGAGCGCTGTCAACAAGAACGTATTGGCCAGGATTTCCTAAAATCACCTCCATGAAGAACAATCTCAACACATAGTCCATCCGATCTTCATTTGGAAGCATCGCTGAAAATGGAGTTTCGCCCAAGGGCCGATGGGGACACTCGTCGAAAAACGACGGCGTCCTTTCGCAATATTGATAGTGGTCCAGGCAACTTGCGAAAATCAGTAAATTTACTGAATATAATCGAAGGAAGTCCTTCATGTAATGCGGCATGTTAGCTGCAGCGCTTCTTTCCTCCTTAGGGGTAGTTTTGCGTTTCTTCTGGGCAGGATCCATTTCAATGTTTTAGAAAAATTTGGGAAGAGCGAACAAGAAAGCAAACGAACTGGTCGAAGAACACAACTTCGTGTGCGAGTAAAATAACCAAAATTTCAAGTCTAAAATGTGACCCAGTAATGGACATTGGAAAAACCAATGGGTGCAGAGTTCAGACTTGACGTCACGAAATTGGAAGCTGTCTCTTTTCCCAGGAACCCAGCACGCTTCCTCTGCTCCTGTTGTAAACATCAGCTTTTGTTTACATGGCCTTGACCAAGCCTAATTTTGAGATCAGATTGAGCCGGCATAGCCAAAGCTGTGCCCAGTACCCCTTCAACCCGCCAACCACTTTTTGTTTATTACCCACCCCTTCCCTCAGCTAAAGAGAGCAAACGTGCTCTACAGAACTCATCAGCAAGTGGATAGGTTGGTCAAATGTACGTCAAAACAATTCACCCTTGATCATGACAACAGGTTGCTACCCAACAAGAAGCTAAAAACAGGATACTCACTCCATAGTGGGAAAATGCAGAATTCTTTAAAAATTCTTTAAAAACAAGAAAGAAAATTCAGAAAACATTATTTTCTATGTATAATGACACAAACAAATACAAAAATGTATAAAATAATTGTAATATGTATCATGTAACTTGAAAAAAAATGTAAATATAGCATAACTCATGTGGAACAAAATTCATATCTTTTCAGAAAGTGTGCAACATGCTATGAAATTGGTAAAGTGTCAGGATGGCATAAAGGGAGAAAACAAGCAGAATCACAGAACACGGATCATCCCAATATGATCCAGGACTGATATAAAAGATAAGTGACTCCTAACCTTGTGGTGAAACATTAATTGAAAATTCATACACCCCACCCCTCATTGCCACAGTAGACACAAAGTTACTTGCCATTAATAAGACAGATTTAAAAACAGTAAAATTATCGTAAAAAATTAATGGGGCATTGCAAATTACTAGCTATTATTAATAAAA
>JAHWFP010052413.1:0-16071 GCA_023313725.1 Lithobius niger | reverse complement strand
TAAAAAATTAATGGGGCATTGCAAATTACTAGCTATTATTAATAAAAAGAAAAAAATATAATAAGAAAAAAAATAATAAGTAGTGAATCAATTGCTGTTACTAAAGGGCAAGGCACAGTTAAGATTGAACCAATTCATAGCAGTTCAGAAGAAAAAATATATTGACATTAAGAACTAAAATGTTCAAGAATGTCAGATTTCTATTTGTGACAAAAAGATTGTAGCCCAGGAATAGATAAAGGGTGAGGTACACAAGGGACTCGGAACAGGAATAAATAGTTCATGGATAGTTCATGGAAGTCACACCACAAAAAAAGTACCTCACATGCTTAAGTTCACCTGGAACTGAACAAGCAAATACACAAAAGGTTGTAGTGGATACCTAAAAATCTACCACATGATTCGGAAAATAATATTTTCCACAGTTGGGAGTCAGACTGAAAACATCCTCATGTGATGTTTATGGTTGTAGTGCATGCCAAAAAAATCTACCGAATTGATAACCGAGTTTGGCCAACTCATTGGTCGTGATTCGATAATGATTCAAACAGAATCATACTGTCACATGTTGACAGAGAATTTTGAACGGGTAAACATTCAGGAAGTTTGTCTGATGTAATACGTCGCTAAGGACAAAATTAGGTGCATGTCACCTAAAAAGTGAAATGATTTTTCACTAAACAGAACGATATTCAAATTAAAGGGTGCAGAAAAAAAAACCCGTAACTCCGCATATTCAAACTTAAATTTGCAGTAATCCCACCCAGATTACTGTACACAATGTTTATATGAGCAGGTTTATTATGAACACTGTGGATCAGACTTTAAATAGCAGCATTTAATGGGGAAAAAACATAGTAAAAGCTACATAGAAAGCATTGTATTAAAAACTAATCGTTAAACATGATTTTGTGTTTCTGAAATTGCAGAATTTCAGCAAACTGGGTACTCTACATTCAGCTGCTTACGTTCAGGAGAGCTGGGTTATGCACAGAGCAAATGTTAAGCGTCTTTGGGATTTCAAAGAGCTCTTGGCAAAAAGCCTTACTTATATGTCACAATACAAACATTCACTTTAGTGACGAAAACGAGTCACTAGAGCCTCGTAAACATTAGGCTCAAGGATTGTGGACAACACATCCTGAAGTATAACACATTTATTGTGAGGAAACACAATAAAATCTAAAAATATCATGCTTGTTGGTGGAAACGTATTGGTCATTTCGACCTAAACATGATGGACAAAGGGAACATAACACTGTTTCTTTAAAGCTATGATAGACGGCTTTGAGTAACTGGTCCCTTTGAACTGTCATGTAGTAGTCAAAAAGGGGGAAACTTACACACACACACACGTAAACCCTAGATATAATATTAAAACACACAAGAATCAAAGTGAGTGAAAATACTCGATATGCTAATAGCAAAAGAAAATCCGAAACATGGATTGATAATCATACTTACCGGAACGCAATGGGCATACAGACAGATTTCGTTGGGAATAACAGTAGGCTAAACTAAATAAAGGGTTAAGCAAGACTAGCTTAGGGAAACAAAACATGAATACCCGTCCCCTCCCTTACCAAAAGATTGTAGCATATAACATATATGTTCAAGAAGCATGTTGAAATCTTAATTCGTAACTTGATCGCCAGTTTGAATCCCATCTCGGGACCAATCAGTTGAAATAAAATTCAGAAGCATACAAGTTTCTGGGCGACTTGTAAATTGATGCATGCAAATGAACATTTTATTTGAAAGCGTAAAACTGTGTATTCCGATGAAATCTTGTTGCCATTGGTACACAGAATGCGTGAAGGACTAATTTTGACAATGTCAAAAGGACTGTTCAGAACAAACTATGAAAATTCACTGGTAATTAATTGATTTGGCTAAAACAAAAAACTTGATATAGTCACAAATGGCATAAAGTGACTTTCTTCAAAAAATGGAGTCAAGAAAACAAGATTTCAAAGGACAATGTTGAAAGTTGCAAATGCAAAGCTTGTAACGTTGCGTTCTCTTTTTCGTTCTCCAGCATGAGAGAAACTAGGCCACACAGCTAGTGGCAAACCTAAAAGGGATAGAGAACCAACACAGCCTTGAATGACCTTGGCCGAGACACGGCCGACACAAGGACGAAAGTAGATTACGGAGATGAAACGAAAGTACCACGCCTCCCTTGAGAGAGAGGGAAAGCATGTGTAATTAATACAGAACACCAAAATTGTTCTTTCTTTCAGATGAATAGCAACAAAAGTGAAATTGATTTGAATTTTAAGTTTGGTTACATGGAAACTACGTTCTCGAGTCTTGCATGTTATAAGCCGTAAATCATAAATATATGATTTTATTCCAATGCCATCCAGATTAGTATTCCTCAATTAACGAGGCAATTTAATTTTGCTGTAATAATTACTGCTCTGACTTCTGCGAAGGTTATTTTTTTTTTACCTAAAAGAGAGGTCCGTTTTCCCTATAGTCGCACAACCCCCCAAAAAATATTTTGGGCCGGTTGGTGAATGCGAAGTTCTTGCTTAATTATGTAAAGCAGTTTTCTGTTATTAAAGATACTGGGTTTGGAAGCTAAAATCAGGAACCATTAAAAGGGTACCATGATTTTAGTTTGAACAGGGATTATGTGAGGGTTTAAAAATGGCTTATTAGTCTTTATGACAGAAACAATACAGATAATTAATTATATGCATATTTTTCATAAATATCATACATTTATTAAAATACATGAACCGAATATTTATTCGGGTAAGCCAAATGAGCTCCAGTTGAGTGAATATAACTAGGAGCCCTCTTCAAAGGGAGACCGAGTGTAGCAAGTCCATTTTAACCCAAACTAGTGTAATTAAACCTATTGTTAGAGTTTAAAGGATGGCATTACCAGTTGACAATATTTACGACATTTCGTAGAACCTAAATTACTTTCTACAAGTAGATTTAATTATGGTAAGATCGTCGCTCATTATCGATCAGTTCGAAGAATAACAATAAATCACTCCCACACGGGACAGTTAATTAAATCGGCAGGTAAACTCAAAGAGCCGAATACGGGGAACAATTAATTAACCCGAACACAACAATAGAATGATTGACAGGCGTTGAGGTCAAATTTGGCGATAAGGACCCAAGCTGTCAAAGCCACACAATACTTAGAATTGCTATAATTAATCAATACTACAATGGAGTGATCTTAGATGATAACGCTACAGTATAAAAACTAGACTTTTAGATGCGTGCAATTCGTTGTCCACCAGTTGTTTAACTTGTTCACGCCAGCCGCATTCCTGAGGTTCCGGATCGAAAGCACACAAGGCACGAAGCCGTGCCGCATCTTGGACGGAGCCAACGCCGTTGGGCTAGAGCCATGAGCGATAGCTACGACCGAGCTTCAATTAATGAGCTAAATATTCAATTCATTAGCAATAGCTATGATTGTTGAGTTTAACTAGTAATAATAACTAAGCTACTGAATTAGTGATGATCATCTAATTATTTATGGGATATAACAGATTTAGTTCTGCTCGACTTAATCAGTAATGCCATTCGTTCGACTTATTGCCGATAATTGTAATCGATACTAAAATCATAAAACCCTGTCACTGATTTAATTGACCCTATTGTGGGGTCAATATTGTGTACACCGGAGTGTCGATTAAAGGCCCAGTTGTTGTTGAATAGTGCTTATTATTTGTGCCTACCTTCCAGTGTTGATTTTATTAATACAATACAATTGATTGCCCTTGCTATCCTGATAATAATGATCGTTCTGGCCTAAAAGTTCACTAGAATAAATCCTCACACTTTTTCACTTCCTTTCATTGTAATTGCTACGGTCTGGTCCATCATGTGTACGGTATGTTCACTGTTCAGATTTTTTTAAGCGAAAAAACAGAATATTAGAAATGCGTATTTAAGTTCTGCCCAAGCTTTGTTCCATGTCTATTATTTCATGGCAATACACTAGCATGTTTCTAGATTTAGCATGTGTCATCTCGATGAGGAGTTGGTTCTGCATTGTTGCAGGTAGATAATTATGTGGCAAACCATCACCGAAACAATTCAACTGGCATCCCAAAGCCTGCATTTAAGAACTAAACAAGCCTTTTAGTCATATTGGCCGCCTAATTTTGAGGCCTAATTGTTAGACTTATTATCTTAAATATTAAAACTGTTAGTGAAAACCAGGATGTTTCACTTTGGTTCTCAACAATTAGTTAACACTTTCACGCCTAACCTTTTTATTTTGAACTAGCATTACAGCCTGACCGATTTTAGCATTTACCAAAAATATCATTTCAAGCTGTGCAGTGGAGCTCAAGAATTTAAACTATAGTCACTTATCTCAGAAAAGTATGCTTTAAATGGTGATGCATTCTGAAATTTTTTACACAAATTAGTACTGGCACAGTAAGCAGCGAAACAATGTTGACAAACTCACAAAAACGTGAAAGTTCAACATTGTTGGCCGCCATTTTGTATTCAGCTATGCAAGGCACCTATACAACTTCCAACAAACACCATTTCACACAGCTCAGACTAGTCAGTGCTGCCATCTAACGACTGATATGTGCACTAAAAACATTACCTAATAACATTACACGAAGAGCAATGGACGTACTGTTACGTTGACTTTAGCATGCACCCCCAAACATTCAGGACGTTCTGGTACGTCCATAGGCAGCTGTGCAAAAGTTCAAAAGACGTACTAGTACGTCCATAGGCGTTAAAGTGTTAAATTTACTTCAGAGCTGGAAGGCCAACAATGCTCAATCAAACAAGATACGACAATGTTGAGCATCTCGCCTCTTTATTGCTCCATTGTTAGGTGTTGCAGCACAGCATTGTAACATTTTCATATTGTTAGCCGCCTCAGAGCCGATTAAGGTTACTCGGGGCCTTGGACAAAATTCGTGAGGCCTTCCCCTCCTCCCCTTCCCATATCCATCTTCCACGTAAACAGCTTCTTATCTAAGAGCAAATGAAGAAAATTGTTGGAAGGGAAAAAAATTTTTTAAACTTTACCTGTAAATTACTTCTCATCTTACCTTTTAGAATTTTACTGCTCAATATTTTCTTATTATACAGCCTTTTGTTTTTTTAGTTTTGATAGTTAAACATGACAGAAATTTTTAAGGGGCCACGAGCCCCTTAGATAATAAGCCCCAAATGTCCCTATGTCCCTCCGTCACCGCCACCTTATGTCCTTTTTCAAATTCTCGTGCGCATACGAATTCTAATTAGAAAACAGCAACGAACTTGTTTGATGCTTAAGGCAGGCAGTGCTTTCGTACATTTAAAGCGATTGACAACAACCAATAATGATCTCTACAGCAAATACCAAACCAAAACAAAAAAATTTTTAAGCTAAAGCAAAGCAGGAGACGCACATCCCACTACAGCGAGACTTGCTTAATTAATGTGTTAGTAAGCCAATTTTGTAAATTCAACTTTGTAAATATCATCCAGCTTATTAGACAGAATGGGTGTACACACTTACGCTTATAGCAGGTTGTCTTACTTGGAATCGCTGCCATGTTACCAAACCGGGAAAAAATGTCAACCTAAAGCAAAGTAGGAAACCCACACCCATACTATCATTGGATCATCGCATGGGTCTTTATAGGACGATCTCGGACAGATGTTCCTCAAAAACTGGGTAGTAAGGGTCTAATGCTTAGCAGCGTCTTACTGGCCAAATTTGACACCTAGACCCTTACAGTCAAAGCTTGTCCGTGTTGCTTACAGGTTTTGACTTTTGGACCCTTACTTTTTACTTTTAACGATACGTTTTTATTTATTAATTTACCGTAAGGTTTGACCTCAACCACCCATGTTAAAGCCGAAATTTCAATGCTTACTTTCTCTGCTGCCTCTGCTGTATTTTCTACTAAATTTAGAGTGGCCTACAAGCTTTATTGGACTTGGTAAACATGTGTATGAACTTTTATTAATTTCCGATTTGTCACATCGGAGACTTGAGCTCTGGACTTGAGCTTGGAATTGTGATTTTCTTTTATGGCTTGTTGGACTACTACTCTCTTGGCACAACAGGTTTCTATTACACTTTATATAGTTCAAACTATTTGTTCTATAACAAATCAAGTCAAGTGGTTCAGTGGTCAGGAAGCTCTAAACAACCAGATTGATTGTTTTAAACATTGTCATTATTCACCAATGCCAACAGCAAACGCCAGCTTCAAGACACTGACTGAAGATTGAAGGGTTTGTTTCCATTGGTTTCTGAAAACGGTAATTGACAAAGATACAAAACGTTAAAACAAGCTAATATAAACTACATGGCACGGCATAATAGCACGAATTAAAAAAAACATACTCGTTTAATTGATCCGAAGTCAAAACAGCAAAGGAACACAAATAAACTTTCCTGCAAGGTTTCAGATAGTGCAGTGTTGCTGTACTATTTAGTCCACATGAAACCTTACTGCTGTATCCAACCATTATACACGTAAATACAATTAAACCCAGAGCCCAGATTTCAAAACTTTTCTTGCCCAAACAAAGGAAGAATACTGTAAGTCTTCACACTCTACTACTTTCTTGGCTAAATTTTGTCAGTGTTCTCCAGTCACGTCATCTCTTTCTGTTCATCACTCTTCTGATGATATGTAGTGTATATAATTTTTCAAGATTTTTAAGCACTTATCCAAACATGGAATTTCATTATTATTTTCCAGTACATTTTCAGGTTTTCTTGGACTCGCACGAACCCTAAATTACCTGTGGAGCTGTGCTAAACCCACTAAAACGATTAGTTTTTAAACATTTTCCAACGATATCATTTATCCAACTGAATGCCAATCATTAGCTGATGTATCGTGTGCAAAGATAAAAATGGTGAAAATATTAAGCAGTAAGGTTTCTCGTGGACTGAATAGTACAGCAACACTACAGTACCTTAAACCTTAGAGAAAAGTTTATTTGTGTTCATTTGCTGTTTTGACTAAAGATCAGTTAAACCTTACCTTAAGCATCAAACTAGTTCATTTTTGTTTTGTAATACGGATAATGGTTTTCTTCACGTTTCTTCAAAATGCGCGCGAATAATTTTTGGCTCACCAGCGGTTAGTATTTCTTTATTCTTCAGACTATGCCTTGGGGCCTGGCATCTGCCGATTGGCATTGTTCCGTAACTGCAATGTTTAAAACAATAGACCTGATGGTTTAGGGTCCTGTAACATTGGAATAGCTCGACCATTTGAAAAAGTGTTCTCTTTGAAGATGAAGGATCACGAAATTTCTGGCTTAGACAATGTTTCAGATTTTTTGGTAGGTGCAGTAGTTTTTTCGGAAACGGTGGTAGAACAAGTAGAACAGGTGTCAAATTTACGTGCAACTCCCTTCTTTTACTCTTGCACAGAATTGCATAATTTTTGGTATAACTATACCTCCCATACTTAGCTACTATCTCGTCAAGTTTAATCGAAAAATATTGAATAGGGACGGAGATATTGATTGTTTTAGTTTGCTTTATTTTTGCTGGAGTGAGGACTTCATTCATATATATCAGCTCACCGAAAGTGATTTATGTAATAGCCCATCTGTAACAAGACAATAGCCATTCAGTAAAATTAAATAACCAACTCATCTCCACTCAACTAAGTTGTTTAATTTTTTAATTCAACATCCTGGACTTCTCTTCAAAAATATAATCAATGTTTGAACATTAAAGAAATCCATCTCTCTTTTTTTTTTGGTGGTCTCACAAAGAATTTTTGAAATGCAAACATTACATTATAGAACAGAAGCTAAATTTTTAGTGCTTTTTTTTTTATTTTTTTCGTTTCAACCAAAATGTTTCTAAACTTTTAAGTACAACTTTGGGAATATCTTCATCATCAATGGAGTCACAGCTATAAACAAAACAGGAGTGACACAGTTTGGATTAATCATCATTTCATCAAAAAATATTTCTCTTATTTTACTTACATGGGGAAGCTTCTGAGCATTCAGAATCATCGATGTGATGGCAACTGTTACAAAGCCATCACATTGGGTTTGACTATGGGATTCCTGTGATTGTGGCATTGATGGTTGGTGTTTAAGGTTGTGTTTCTTATGAAGTATCAAATGTCATAGACTTTTCTTTCTCCTTCCTTGATTGCTCCATCCGTTTCATCTGTGAAGATAGGGCTGGTGTTAAGTAGACATTGTCCCCCAAGGATCTGATGGTGACACACTTGGAATAATTGTATAAAAGCTTGGGAACTCGAGTTTAATTAACACGTCAATTTTGTTGCAATATGGTTGTGCAGTACGGGACAAATTACTCCTTTTGATTGCCAGTTTATGACGTATGGTTAATTGGTTACAAGCGTTGTACTCAGCACTAAGCTAGCGGTGACACTCGTAACTACCAAAATTTTCTTGAATGACTCCATGATGCAATTCCTGATGATAGCCATTATATCACTAATGACTTTGTACTCTGACGAACATCATGAATTAAATATCATTTCCTTTGTGTGTGTGTGTGTGCTTCACGGACTATGTGATAAAATCATTACATTGCTCTAGTTACGAGTAATCTTTTGTAAAATAAATTAAACGATCGCCGCCATATATCCTATTAACTGGCTGAAGTCTTTTTTTCACGATAGGTCACGAAAAAGAAACAAACGTTCTTCCATATGTTTAACATCATTGATCAGACCATCTTGCTATATTAATGAAGAAACATCGTATGAATAGCTGCTTAAACGATTGCATTCAAGGTTTACAAACTTTTATGGAACTATAATGATTGACAACAAAAGTTTCTTTAAAAATAACTATTGTTCATCACAAGGACTTGTTTGTGTGAATGGAGAATGATTAATGCATCTCTCTCAATTTTTTGCACTTTTTAGGTTTAAAGAGGCTATGCTGGTATGGTTATTGTAAGAAAATGGATGCTACAATGGATGATTAGTTTGTATTATCAAGGATCATAAAAATAAAGTTTGCTTGTCTGTCAGAATAAAGTCGTAATGCTCGAATCCATAAGAGTATCTTGTTACTCTGAAAATAACTGAGTAATGAAACTTCAGTAAAATGCAATAGGAGGATATTAGGTCAAGACATTTATTTATGTTACAAATGGATGATTAGCCCATCATACCTGAACTGGTGAATGCTACATGATCACAGTGTACACGGGGCCTGGTTCTCTTCACTCTTTGGGGCGATCTCTTATTTGTTTGTGGGTTAAAGAAGGGTTGCCGCAGCAAGAAACTGATTCATTACAAGGCTTCAGAAAATGAACTGCATAACCCGAAGCTCGTAGTAATACACCATTTGGAATGAATGTAGATTAAATTGCAGGCTTTCAATATAAATACTAAAATATTACAAAATGGCATTGTGTAAGGCCTCAGTACAGATGGGGGTTGCATGGAGCACCAGCTAACTGATTCATTACATAATTTCACGAAAACAGCTATAAAATCCGGCCTTGAAATATGGCCTTTAAACTAAAATTTAGATTAACTTTGGGCTTTCGGCACAAGCTAAAATATTTAATTACAAAATAGCGAAGAGCATACAGATGGAGTAAAGCAGTATCAGTAATGCTTATACTACTAGCAAGTACTACTTCACCCAAAGTTTTCAGAAGAGCAGCAACACCTACTTTATCTACCCTGTTACATGCTAAATGTTTAGCTTCACATTTAGTTGCAGCAACTAAGCATAGGTCATTGGTTGACTGCCGAAACAAGATGGTCACTTCCCCGACACTCAACCATAAAAAACAGCTTTTATGGTTATGGTGTCAATGGGTGGCACCACAAAGCTGCAACTAATAAAGCAATTAAGACACAGCCATAAAATCTATTTATTAATTTTTATTATCAATCACACCTTAATTTTTTGTTGTTGATGTGAGGGATTATGGCAATCACCTCGAGTTGACAGCGGTAATTTTTTTTGCTACGTAGTATGTAGTTTGGTGTGGCTAATCTGCCGGGAAACTGTTTCTTTTTGATCTTCTAGCTCCAATGACGTACATGTGATGTTGGCACGTACAAACTGCTTCATGCAAGGAAAAGAACTGCACAATTTGCGACAAGCTAATAGGAAAGGCAGCAGCTCAAATATATGGAAGCTTCCAATAACGTCTACCCAGTCGTGACAGCAACTGCCTGGTGAGTCGAAAGACTCAAAAATAAATCTTGACCTACGTTGCCTTGCTTCATCAACCAACTTAGTCTTAAAATATTACAGTAGTTGTTAGCCACTCTGTATCGATACTTGTGTGATATCAGCTGTTTACGCTTAAGGAAAAGAGAAATTTCAGATATTTTAGAACAAAACATGGTGTCCGGAAAATTGCTTGCCAACAATTGCACACCAGATGAAATTGCTCCCAGGTAACTTTCTCATCAGATAAAAGAGAGAAACAGAGTATGCGTCGACCTCTACATTTTGCTCAGAACACATAGAATTAAAAGATAAGTTTTAGCCATTAAGACAACTTCATATTTAATATAGCCAAGCGCTTTCACCTAATAAGGCATCATCAGGGTAAAAAGGGAAAACAAACCAAAATAAACATATTTTCAAAGCATTAAAGTATAAACACACTCTCCAACATTCTGTATACATAACAATATTATAAATAATCACTTCCCACTAACAACATTAACTGCCAAAGTTCAAGCAAAAGCTTTCCCATTATCTCGACAAGAATGTCTCCCTCTGGTGGAAACCACCAAATCCAACAAGGATCAATGAGAGGCAAAGTGGTGGCATCTATGAACACGGCAATGAACTAACAACAAAAGCCGAATAAAGGATAAATCAAGTGTCAGTTATATTTTCCGTGTACCACTATAGTTGCCAACATTTTCTATCCCTACATTACCATTTATAACCTAACCAGCACAGGCCTTGATGCATGAAAGTAGTATGAAAAAGGACTTCCGGGCCCTGCCTGTCACTTTTCATACTAATTTTGTGCCAGGCCATGCCTGTCACGTCAAAGAAACTTTGCAGCCACGACCTGAAGTGCGGCGTCCACCCCAAAATGGCGGTGCCCTTAGTTGAGGATCAGAAAATGGCGACCCACCATTAGATTTCGCTTTCAGATAGATAATAATAGGTTTCGTTTGCTAGTGAGTATTTATTTTAAACCTATGCAACATAAACACCATTTTGATTGATGTCGTACAAGATATTGACGCTGAACTGATGGCTGGCAAGCTCGGTTTCAGTGTTGGCTAAGCTATATGCCTCTGAAAATGCAGACGTTATGTACGATCTTGAACACAATCACATTGTCTATAATGACAATCACATTTGTTTATAATATCCTTTGTTGACATACAAGTCAGGCAGTAAGATGACACGAACTGAATTTTAGCTCTAAACTGGCCCAAGAGATGGCACCACTGTGAAGAGCTAGGTGCTAAAAAGGCTGTAATGTTTGTCCTCTTTTAGCCAATCCTCTGTCTGCCTCTCACTTCAGAAACATTTGTTGTAAATTTTATATATTCAAAAAAATAAACAATCCAACATTTAACGTTACTCTTTTCACATTATTTAATATCTTTTTTATTTATTTAATTTACTTTTGCTGATGAACAATTCGGGAAGTAAGACGACACAAACTGATTTTTCGCTCTAGACTGGTCCAAGAGATGGCGCCACTATCAAGCTACTCGAGTGGCTACAACAAAACGCCCGAGTTCAGGATTATAAAGTAAATATAGTTTTATGCTACATGATCTTCCTATCACTGATTTGTTCATTACTATAATGGTAATGGTTACAGTAGTCTCAAAGTTTCATTGTTTGAGGTTTCATTTATTCTTCCCAAGTTCAGATTGTTCTCCCGGAAACAGGATTGACCATTGTCATGTATATGCAAATCTACACACCCTCTTTTTACAGTATCTTATTTTGCTATTAGAATCTGAATTAGTAACAAGTTTTAGTAGGTTTGCTCTGTAAATCTTAGACGAAACTTTTGTCCAGGCTACATGTGTCACAGTCCTATAGTGATAAGTTTAAATATGTACAAGATACTTACACTGTCTGTAAATTATCTTTTTCAGAGGCGTAGAACTTATCTAATGTAGTTGTAACAATACATTAATTTTTCCCAAACAAACAAAAAAACAGTATAAGTACATCGATAAGAAAATTAAAACAGCCTAGCCAACGACTACACAACACATACCTAAATTTAAAAAAAGGTAGAAACTAATGATAACTTCATAATATGAACACAGGAGAGAGAACTACAACATTGATGTAATGAAAAAATGATCCTTCTGAACGACGTTATTCAAGACATTACCATATTATCAAAATCTATGCTTATTAGTAAACTAGCAGTTGAGCCCGGCTGCGCCCAGGGTTGTTTCTCCATTTTTTGGTCGGGCTGATTGGAATATTGAACTCAAACAGGCAATTTGCTTTTTTCTTCCTGTAATACTCCCCTTTTCCTCCCATCCTCTCCCTCTCCTCTCCCTCCCCCTCATCATCTCTCTGCTCTCTTCCTCAGCGTCCCCCTCCTCCTTTTACCAGATTTTGTAAAAAACTAAATCGGTCTCCGTCGCAAACAACCCCCCAAAATGTACGTATTAGGTTCAGATAATGCTTAATGTAACAGACGCACGGCCCCGTCCCCACCTAATCTCTGCAGTATATTATATCATTATGAAACCAGTAGCACGGCTAACAGAAGCACTGCCCCACTAACGGACACTTCCCGTTGAGGGCTCCCCCAACACTGCCACTTATCGCTTTGGCTTCAGCGATCCACACCGTGTATGACGTCATAGGAGAAGAAAGTGTTGGGATGGAAAAGAAACTTAACGTGAATGTGTCGGTACCCTTTCCGATCAAAGGAGGACGCAGCGGAAGTAGATTCATAGCAATGCGCCTGCGCTGTAGTGTGTTCATTAATAGCAACGGGCGCGTTTCGGCAAATCCCGTTTCGTCAAATACCTCACACGAAACTATATGCACACGAAACATATAAAACATTGAAACACGAACATTTAGACATTGTAATGGTCAGACATTTACAGACAAACGCCCGTTTGGCTTGAGTAATCTGTACCGTGTGAAAAATAACTGTCCTTCGTGCACGACATCATTTAAGACATGCCTCTGTGATGACCGCGCACAGCAAATTGTTAGTCGAGGCAACATTGTACCAATTTCAACTTCTATCAAGGCAACAAAGTATCAGTTTCGACTTCTAGCCAAAGAATTGACAAACTCGCCCGTTTTCATTCTAGGGCTTCCCGTTGCCGCATTTCTGCTATGTGACTTTGCCTTATAATATAAGAAGAGGATATCATATCAAAAACAAAACTGGTAAAAGGGGCCGCCAAGTTCCGAATGGTTCGGCCCTTCAAAGGAGTGATATCAACACACCAAAACATTCGCCAAGTTAATCGCACCGCTTAACAATTCGAAGGTTAAATGAAAACTAGAACATTGCTACTTTCGGTATCAATGTTCAAGTTTTCATTTACGTCCAAAGTATTATTCGGTGCGATTAAGTTGGCAAATGTTTTGGTGTGTTGATATCACTCCTTTGAAGGGCTGAACCATTCGGAACTTGGGGGCCCCTTTTACCAGTTTTGGTTTTTGATATGATATCACTCCTTTTTTTAAATTGTGTATTGACTTAACTCCACTACCGTGCAGATGTGCAATAAAGTGCCACGTCAACAAGAAATTGGTTTTCAATACTTTGCTACTACCTTTGGCCTATAGGCCGAACCATTCTCAACTTAGTCACCTCTTTATAGGTTTTTGGTTTGGTTTTAATTTTGTTATAATTTGTTTTATTTAGTTTTGGTGTGTTGATATCACTCCTTTGAAGGGCCGAACCATTCTGAACTTGGTGGCCTCTTTACCAGTTTTTGGCTTTGTTTATTTTGCTTTGTTTTTACAGTTTGTTTATTTTTCGTGAATTGGACATGAATACAATTTCTTTGCAACGTTGTTTAGATTTATCGAGATACACTAGTGTGTGTCTAGGCATGCACATCAGTATACATGTTGTCATTGTCCGAACTTTGGCCGTCCAATGAGAGACGATGCCGACAATACTAACAATGGTTATAACAATATTTTTGTACTTACGCGCCCTCCCCGTTACGCCGGCTGGCTTCAAACCATAAAAGGTACGCAGTTCGTATTGAACTGTACCCATTCATACAATTTCATAGCTGGAAGCCTTCCCGTTGTCTCAGTATCGATGAATCATCCCTATTTAACATTGGGATGAGCCAACTATCTAGCTCGCTAGTAGCTAGCTAGTAACACATTTTCAACATTATTGAGGGTCAGATTTTGCATTGAAAGCAGCTTAGCTGGCATTCCTACACGAGTTAATTTTGGTCAGGTGGGTCATTGCACTCAATTTCAACACAATTTAAGCCTTTGTACCGCATTATTTTTTCCCCGAAGTACCTGAAATGTGCCCAAATATGCTTCAAGATATAAGACACTACAATTGTATTGATGTGATGTTTGTTGTGAATTGTTATGTTGGTTGCCTAACTTGGCATGACGCACTAAGTGTGTTTAGATTATGTTGGTTTGGTTTAGTTTCGTGGTGAGCAGTCAATATATACACATAATAATATTATATTATTATTATATATTTTTTTTATAAATTCTTGGTAATATGTGTAGGAAGCAGTTTCGTTTCATGGTGTGCAGTCGTTGTGTACGTAATATTGTTCACTTTAAATACACACAAGTGAACACAAGTAAGCATTTTGTTTGTTTTTTTTTATGTTAAAGAATCGTAATACGCAAAATTTTTGGTAGCGTTTTCATTTTTAGATGGTAAATGGACGTTTTCGTGACAGCATTGTCATCCGACGTTCGTACTCTTTTCTTTACAAGTTTTAGTTATTTACCCTAAAAATTTTTTTCTTTTACCTTTTATTAAATAAGTCTGTTTTTTTTAGCTTCATGCCTGTAATCAGTAATAGTTTAAGGACTTGTTCGAGCGAGTTATGCATGATCCGAGGATAAAATGGAACCCTAATTGAAATGAATCAAACAAAAATTAAAAATAAGGAATGGTGGTACAATACCATGCGTTTGAACAAACGATGACCCCAAAACAGAGTTTTTTTTTGTTTTAGAAGATTACTAAATGAAACAAAACACGTGACGTGTGTCGTTAGAATAGCATATAAAAATATGACCTTTTAGTTAAATAACTACATCTCGTAAATAAAAGAATACGAATGTAAGAAGTTAGTGCTCACGAGAAAAATACCTCCCATTATTGTTAAAATGGGAAAGCTACGAAAAAAGGTTACGTAGTACTTTGTTGAAATTCTCTTGCAGGCTACAGTGCACTGGCAGCCTTGTCGAACTTGAGCTCACAATGCTTGGAAGAAAACGAGCTGCGACAGCAGAAAATAGCACAGAAGCCGTGCTATGTCAAGATGAACGTGCCAAAAGCAATTAACACATTTTTTTTGTGGCAGTGGCAATTTCTGAAATGGCCCTTGACTAAACCTTGAGAAAGTATATCGCTGATTTATCCTTGAAGCCTTCTGCTCCATTTATTTGACAATTGTATAAATAGCCACGTATCAAATGTGTGTTTCATCATGACTCTGAACCTAAAAAGGGTCACGAGCTCTGAGGAAGACAAGAATTTTCTTTTCCACTTCGTTTTAGTTTTTTTTGGGTCACTTTTTTTTATTAATTATTTTCTTTTTAAAGGTATTTCTTAAACCAGATTTTAAGGATGGTTTATTTATTGAGAGAGTGTCACTGGCAATTGTTTATTGTTTGAATAACCGCTGACAGTAGTCTAAAAAACTAGAGAACTGTGATATAAAAATACAAAAGTGACCACACGTTTTTAACTCAAAGCACTGTAATGTTTCGGTATTGTGAAACTATCTTACTTTACATCTTTTCTTTAAATGTAGTAGTTAGGAGCTAGTTAAAGGATGCAAACAAATTATTCAAAATATTCACAATCGCCTAGGCTGTTGAACCAGCCTTAACACATTTATACAAGTTAATCACACTCAACCCTTTACCCTCAGGAAAGTGGTTAGA
>JAHWFP010052411.1:0-12620 GCA_023313725.1 Lithobius niger | reverse complement strand
GCACACTTGACGTTTTTGTTAGTAATCCGTGTACCTTTTGTACGGCTATGGCGTCGTGCTACAAAGGTTTATGCATGCATTGTTGCTGGCCACTTTGAAACAATTCAACTCAGCTTTGAAAGCCTGCATTTACAAAATAAATACGCCATCCTATCGTTTCTCGCTGCCAATTTCGAGGCCGGATGCCTCGAAATTAACAACGTAGGTCAGTTTGGTTTAAATCTGTATGCGTTTAGCTGAAACACGGATTCTTTCATTTTGCCTTTCAACAATGAACTTTCTAGTTGCCTTGAAAAAATCTATTACCTTTTTTTTTTATTAGCATTCTTCTTCTCCAATGCTGTTTAATTTAGAGAAAACAAAACGTCGTTCCTTCCGGTTCGCTACTTACTGCGCAGCTCTACTGCGCAGCCTCCACCTTATTAGAAGGTGTTTCACGTCTGGCAATGTAAATATACTTGTTAAGGCCTTTAAAATCTATGTACGTCCTATCGTCGAGTATGCCAGTCAGGTTTGGTCCCCCCATCTCATAAAGGATATTTTGATGGTGGAATCTGTTCAGCGCTCATTCACCAAGCGTTTGCCAGGAATGCGTGAGCTACCCTATAGTCAGCGTCTGCTGCGCCTTGGGTTGGAATCCCTTGAACTTAGACGGTTGCATGCGGACCTTTGTCTCACTTTTTCTATTCTGCGGGGGTTTGTGGATGTAAACCCGGGTGACTTTTTCATGATTAGGACCAATAGTATTACCCGTGGACACCATCTGAAACTCACTGTTGGTGAAGTGCATAGGGATTGTACAAAATTTTTTTTTTCTAATCGAGTGGTGATTCCATGGAATGGCCTGACATCCGAGTTGGTTGGGTCGGCGAGTCTTGACATTTTTAGGAGAGGCATCCGTAAGGTTGATCTTTCAAAATTTTTGTCGTGTTTTTAGCATTCTGATGAGCCCTGTTTATACTTAATATCAATGTTTTTTACCGTTTTTTTCTTTGTGTGTGTATTTATGTGTAAGTTTAGGAACGGTGTTAGTGGGCTGATCATCTCACCCCAACTGGTCTCCTTTTACCTTTTATGTGGTAATAAAATTTATTATTATTATTATTATATAAATCGAAGAGGAGTGACAGAGCTCACCTGTTCTTCTCTACGAGCCACGCTGTTCACTTCGCTGAAGACGCCGTGCTTACATCTGTTCTAGCACTGTCCTCCGCTACCCTCCGCTTCGAGATGTCGCGGGTAAAGGCGACGCCCAGGGATTCCCCCCTTCCTCGCCTTTCTGCTTCGCCTGTTCCTCCGCCTCTTGAGAACGTTGAGGTTCTCGAGCTTACCACTGAACAGGATTTATTGGCGCCTCCGCCTCCGAATCCGCTGCTTTAAGAATCCTTTCCTCCGCAGTGTAATACCACCGCCACGTCCCCCATTCCGTGCAGCCAACCGCCTCCGTCGAGTGACCTCCGGTCGCTTTCTGCCGAGCTAGCCCATACCAAGGAACGGTATGCGCGGCTCAAGTTGCAACTAAAAACGTGGAATGTGGTGGCTAAATTGGCCTCCCCCGCCTGCACTCCTTTTTTGCCTTTGGATTTGTCCTCCCGTTCTTCTAACACTTCCAAACAGACCAATAAACCTCTCACACCTTCTCAGGTGCATTCCCTTATGGACTCCTCTTTACGTACCTTCAAACGTAAGTCACAGGATTACACCTCCGCTTGGTTGGCTTCTCTTCCCAAGCGCCAATGTCCTCAGCCTCCTGTCGCGGGCCCATCCTCCGCTCCTGCAGCTTCACCACCGCATCCTACATCGCCACCAATGCCTCCTCCGGTGCACCTTCCTGTTGATGCGGAACAGGACCCTTACTTTTCCCCGGATCCGTCCGATTTCGGTCTTCCTGACCCTTCGTTTCCGGATGATCCCGACCCATCAGAGATCCCTCTTCCAGAAGTTATGAGGACGGTGGAAGAGATTATTCCGGATTGTTTCTTGTATAAACTCTCCGCCTCGGCGAATGATGCCTCCAAAAACAGGGGTCTGGCTACAGGATACGGTTTCGATCTTCGAGACCAATCCCCCCATCAACCTCCGCGCTTAGCACAATCAACAACGCTCCTTACACCCTCCTCTGAAACGGTGGTATTTTATTAGGAAATGGATCCCCTCTTGAACTGGACAAAGAACATCCTCCACCCTGTCCGGGCCGTGAAAATTACTTCTTCCACCCGATTGGCGATGGCACTGGCAATCCCAGAAACTTCGACACCTATCCGCAATCTGAGTTCTTAACGGTGGATATCAAATTAGACTTCGGCTCATCACTCTACTTACACGGCGAGCGTCGGTTCCAGTTTTTGTCCTCTGCGATAATGATCGCATCCTCCGCCTCAGCCTCCGCGCCGCCTCTCAGGCGGATGATCTCAGCACCACCGCGAATGCGTTATGTGAAAGACTGTACACGGATCCTCCAGACGACACCCGGCAATTTACCTTCCTCATTAACCAGGTCTTCCGCAAAAGCTGCTTCGCTACATACCACGCAATGAACTGGTTTACACGAGCTCTCTTTAACTCAACCTTGATTCTACGGCAAGTTGCACTCAATACAGCTCCCAACCTCCATGCCTCCACTCGCCATCTTCTGCAAAATCAACCCATTCACGAGACGGAATCCCTCTTTCGAGGACTCATCCCCAAGGTTGCTCCCCACTTGGGATATTTCGCGCAAACCTCGCTCCAGCATGTCCCGCGCCTCTCGACGCACTCATTCTTTCCCGAGTACAAGCTCACCTGCGGACCTTCCTACCACTACTAAATCCACCGAACGCCCTCCGCCTCCGGTCTCTCGGTCCGCCTCCGGTCTCTCGGTCCGCCTCACCCTTTCCAAACAGACACCAGGGCCGCGGACGAGGCCGTTCCCTGGGAAGATCATCCTCAGATACAAGTCGTTCCTCCAGAAACAGGAGCCGCAATTCATATTGACATTCCACCTCCCCCACAAGCTGTGGGGGGTAGCTTCAGTTTCTATGACTAGGCTTGGCACACAATTACTTCCGACCCAGTGCTCCTTTCAATTATTTCCTCCGGTTTCAAACCAAAGTTTCCGATTTCTCCTTCGGTAGACACTCCCCCGTGGGACCATCAATCCCATTCCTATCCCATTCCTCGGGACCCCTCCGCTCAAGAGATCCAATCCCTTGTTCAAAAACGAGCAATTCGCGTCGTTTTTCCTCCATTCGCCCCATGCTTCTACAGCAACATTTGTTTGTGCGACAAGAAAACGGAGGGTCCAGGCTAATCTTCAATCTCAAGCCTCTCAACCAGTTTATCTGCAATCCGCATTTTCAGATGGAAACAGTGAACACCATTCGCGAATCACTACGGCTAAATGACTGGACTGTTTCCCTAGACTTCGCCGACGCCTATCTTCACATCCCTCTTCATGCCTCTGTCCGCCACCTATTCCGTTTCGTCCTAGACAACACCGTCTACGAATACCTCTGACTTCCGTTCGGTCTCAATGCCGCTCCTCGTATCTTCACCATTCTCCGACCAGTTCTGGCTCACCTCCAACAGCAAGGGATTCGCATTCATGCCATCTTAGACGACTGCCTTCTTCCTCACCAGCGTTCGGATGACTTAACCGAAAACCTGGCCTCCGCCATGTCACTTTTTCATCATCTAGGCTTCGGTGTCAACCTCCCAAAATCACGTCTCCTCCCCGCTCAAACGTTTGTCTTCCTAGGAGTATCTTTCGACCTCCGGTCAGGAACCGTCATGCCATTCCCGGACCGAATTTCGTCCCACCTTCAGTCCACCCGGAAATTTCTACAACGATCACACGACACCTTCCGTGACCTCGCCTCCGCAATCGGGACAATAGATTTCTTTGCGGATATCGTACCATACGTGAGGTGGATAGCGCGA
Organism: Lithobius niger; assembly: GCA_023313725.1. Taxonomy (NCBI): domain Eukaryota; kingdom Metazoa; phylum Arthropoda; class Chilopoda; order Lithobiomorpha; family Lithobiidae; genus Lithobius; species Lithobius niger. The sequence continues at coordinate 8,702 of JAHWFP010052411.1, read as the reverse complement.
CCCCTCCACCACTACCGTCTAGCCCACTGGGGCGACCCGAGCACTACCATCGACCTTCCTCCCCAACGACGGGATCAATCCTTCCCTGTTCAAACCTTCCTCAGGTGGATAGACGTCACGAATCTTACCGTATCGATTCCCCTCCACGAGCCCCAACCGCATCTTCATCTCTTCACAGATGCCTCTCACCTGGGATGGGGCGCCGGGCCCCCATGTCGACAATCTCACAACCTCCGGTCAATGGCCTCCGGGTATGACGGAACATATCAACCACTTAGACCTCCGAGCTGTTCTCCACGGCCTCCGCCATTTCCAACAGTTCCTGTCCTCCAAAGTGATACAAATCCATATCAACACCACTGCAGTTGCATACCTCCGCAAGGGCGGAGGGACGTGTTCTCTCACCCTCCACCACATTACGTTGGAAATCTTTCAATTCTGCATCGAATCACATTCAGCTTCTGCCCCTCCATATTCTGGGATCTCTGAATGTCGTCGCAGACTCTCTTCCATGCCGGAGGACCCCGGTCAGTGAATGGGTAGTACATCCTTCCATTTGCCATGCCCTCTTCGATTTATGGCAACGTCCATCAGTAGACCTAATTACAATGAGATTCAACAACAAACTACCCCTCTTTGTCAGCCCGCTACCAGACCCGCGTGCTTGGGCGGTGGACGCGCTCACTCTCAACTGGAATCATCTCCACGCATATGCATTTCCGCCTCCTCACCTCCTCCCCCTTGTCCTCCGCAAAATCGCCGGATGCAAGGGACGATTTCTCCTGATCGCTCCGAACTGGCCGTCGGTAGCATGGTTGCCGCTCCTCCTCTCTCTCCTCATAGATTCCCCTCAACAACTACCGTCGTGGAGGGACCTCTCTCAGAACCAAGGTAGAATTTGCTACCCGAACCTCCTGCCGCTACGTCATCGCGGGTGGCTACTATCTTCCGACTCCTCCACTCAACAGGCATTCTTGAAGACGAGGTCTCGCGCATCACGTCCTGTGCTGTCAGGTCCTCCACTACCAGAATTTATGACAGCCACTGGAAACGATGGTGTCACTGGTGTGTCTCAAATGAAGTTAATCCAGTCCGTTTCCCTATGCACGACCTCCTACGCTTCCTAACATCTTTATTTAAAGAAGGATTACATTGATCTACAATTTTGGTCTACAGATCAGCCCTGAATGCAGTGTTCAAAGCAGCAGGAAACACACGGATTACAAAATTTCATCTTTAACCATTCATTCTAATTAGACCGTCCTCGTATCGCCAAGCGATTTCCCAACTGAGACCTCTCCATCGTTTTGACGGCCCTCATGTCTGCTCCTTATGAACCCCTGGCTTCCGCACGCCTCAGTCATCTCACTAGGAAAACTATGTTTCTCGTGGCTCTTGCCGCATGCCTCCGCTGTAGCGAACTACAAGCATTATCCGCAACAGAAAGTGATTGTTTTTTCCTACCTGATTACAAAGGTGTCACTCTTATGCCTCACTCTTCCTTTCGTGCGAAGACTCAAAAACCTACTGAGCGTACGCATCCTTTCATCATCCCCTCTTTATCTGCAACCTTGGGAGATGATCAGGAAAGAACCTTATGTCTCGTACGAGCCGTCCGTTTTTACCTGAAGGCCTCTCAGCCCATACGGAGGGACCGTACCCAGCTATTTCTCCCATTCAGCACTAAGGTTTGCCAGACCTCCGCACGGATGACTGCCTCTTGGATGAAGACCGTAATTGTTCAAGCATATGAGGCACTCGACGTTGACTACATCACGGAAGGTATTAAGGTGACGGCACACGAACTTCGTGCTATTTCTACCTCCTGGGCCCACTTCAGCAACGTTTCTAGCATGGACATCGTGGAGTCCGCTTCCCGGCGCCATCCTACTGTCTTCACCTCCCACTACCTCCGGGATATGTCGCTTCATGCTGACGGCTTGTACCGCGTTGGGCCCTTTGTGGCAGCCCACCGCATACTCTAACCCCTACACACACTGAGCCATTCTGTGAAGGGAACCGGTCGCTACTTGAGGGGACTTCGTTCAAATGGCACCCGCCGCCTTGATGAAGTCTAAGGGAATGCTAATAAAAAAGGTAATGGATTTTTTCAAGGCAACTAGAAACGTCAAAATACCAGTATTACCTGGTTAATTTTGGTTTCTATTGCCTGTTGAAAAAATACATTACCTTGCTCCCGCCTTCCTCCCCTCTCATCTCCATTTGGGCAGGGTAGAGGTATCGAAAAGGTGAGCTCTGTCGCTCCGCTTCGATTTATGTACGATGGAGGCTGCGCAGTAGAGCTGCGCAGTAAGCAGCGAACCGGAAGGAACGACGTTTTGTTTTCTCTAAATTGAACAGCATTGGAGAAGGAGAATGCTAATAAAAAAGGTAATGTATTTTTTCAACAAGCAATAGAAACCAAAATTAACCAGGTAACATTGGTATTTTGACGTTTTTAGCAAAGACATAACACGTGCACGAAGAATGGATCTGGAGTTTGCTGAGTGGCATTGTTCCCAAATTACAATGGTTAAAACAATGTAAAACAATCAAAATGACCGTTCAGGGACCCGTAACTCCGGAATGGATGGACCAATCGAAAAAGTGGTCTCTATGAGGATGAAGCCCAGGGAAATTTCTGGCGAAGATCATGTTTCAGATTTTAGGTAGGTGCAGTAGTTTTTTTCTGAAACCGTGTCACACAAGAAGAACAACAACAACAACAAGTGAACAGTTTTCAAATTTACGTATGGCTTCCTACTTTTACTCTAGCACGGAATTGCATAAAAGTTGGTGTAAAGTTAGGAAAAGTTGCTATCTACTATCTGGCCAAGTTTGGTCGAAATATATTGAATAGAAACGGAGAAATTAATAGTTTTAGTTTTGCTGGAGAGAGGACTTCAATCATATATAAGGCGTAATTTCCTTCCGCTCTACCTCTGTGTATTCTTTTAAATTACAACTTACAGGAAATATGGCCTAATGACGGTTCTAAACTTTACCCATTGTCAAATTAGGCGAAAAGATTTATTCGAAATTAACTAAATTCCCGACAAATGGTTAAAAGTCACTAAACGAGTATTATCAGTTTGGCTGTATATCATTTTGCGTTATTTTTTGTTTGTAAATAACCAAAAATGATGAACATGTTGACGGTTCCAAACCTTTAAGCATTGTGAAATAATTATGCGAACGAAGGGTTAGTCCTACGTTTGAAAATTAAACAATAATCCATACGAAAAATATGCTTGGATACGAATGCTCATTATTTTTGTATTTCTAACGTACGCCTCGCAGTTTGAATATCTGTACGAAACCTAAATAAGTGGCAAACTTTTCTAAATTTAACCTACTCATTCCTAAAGTAGAAATGGAGTAATTTGCGAAACATTATGCGAATTACTAAAACTGATTAAAAATACTTACTAATTAAATGATCCTGCCTTGCCCGTTAGCTCAAAAGGCTGAAATGCCAAGAAAAAAACTTTCAAAAAAGTAAACAGCTGCAACAATTAGAAGGTTTGTCCATTTAACTACATCATCGCTTTTGTTCATGATTACAATGTCGAACCCGTGACATCAACACCAAAAAAATTGTTATCGACAGTGATGATACGACCATTTACTGGAGCTATATACGGAGCGAAGGTAGACAATGGTCCACGAACTATTCCAATTATTTAGAGAGTGTATTAAAATAACGCAACAATTTCCATCATTGTTGAGCACACGGTTTTGGTTAATATGCAGACGCAAACTAAGTCAATCATTGGGGTCATAGCGACCAAAAGGAGAACCATGGTTGGCTAAAAGACATCCGGTCAGACCTACAACGATATTAAATGGTAGACAATATGGCCACCCCGAAGCGACGTTGCCGAACTTGCAGCTATGAGACGGAGGTATGTTCGGCTATAGAGCCAGCCGATGAAACGTGGTTTTCGGGGGGGGGGGGGATAACTCGCGACACCTCTTGACAACTAATGGCAGTTTTGAATAAAAATTAATTTTTGGTAAAAAATTTTTTAGTTTTACATTGTAACGGCTGTTACATGTTTGGCAAGGCGCAACAATTAGCCGTTACATCAACCATAGATTTTTTTCGTTTGCTTTCTTCGTTCACATTCTGCGAAGCAGAAATCCTTTAAGTTCACTTTTACTAAAACATCAGCCGTCAAAGCATGAACCCTGTTGGCTCATGGATGTTCGGATTGTATAGGATATCGCCCGCTTTCCGAGTGCTGGGATCTAACAATTTCGAGGGCGCGCAGCGCCCGAGCCATTGTTGGATTCCAGCATGAGGAAAGCGGGCGATATCCTTCTTCTCACCCGTTTTGAAGCTATCAGTCCGACTTACATTGTTGAGCGCAAGTGAGCACGAGTGGAATACATTGTTGCGTTTAGCCAGGAGAAAATTTGTGTAGAATCATGGAGCTGGAAGCCACATACATAGTGTGATAGTATACAAGTCCATGGTAGAATATTCGTTAAGATGCAATGCTACAAGCAACGAAAAGAGCAACGTTTAATTTCGAAAGCGGTTGCAATGTTGCAATTAACACGAATTCTTGAACGATTTTTTTGACGTTTGAGGTGGAGTTGGTTTCAAAAACTGTTCCATTTAATTGATTATATTCGGTTGCTTTATTCCTTGAATTTGAATTTATTTGAATTTTACCGACCTGGGATTCAAGCAGTCAATAAACCTAAAAAAAAAACCTAAAACCTTTAAAAACCTAAAACCTTAGACTTAATACACCAAAATACCCACTGCCCTCAGTCAACAACCACAAAACAAATGCTACAGAACTCCAACAACGGATACCAAAGCGTTGAATCTTGAATTGAAAGTCGTACACTCAATCAGTGTTGTAGTGGTAAACAAATTAGTGGCGGAACCGTAATTTGGGTGAAGGGCAAACGGGGGGGGGGGGTACTGCTCCCAAACAGCCGACGCATACGTTTACTTTGCACAGACTTAAGTCTGAAAATAATAAACTCAAAGGTGCTTCGTTCAGTTTTACTGAAAATTGGTTTCCATGTTTAACAATTTGCTACATTCTATCAAGCCTATATAACAATGAAAACGCTGTTTTTCTGTGAGGTATACGAACGTAATCGTAGATATGAAACCAAAAAAAAAACAAAACTGGTAAAAAGGACCGCCATGTTCTGAAAGGTTCGGCCCTTTAAAGGAGTGACATCAACACACCAAAACATTCACCAAGTTAATCGCACCGACTAATAGTTCGAAGGTTAAATGAAAACTAGAAAATTGCTACTTTCGGTAGCAATGTTCAAGTTTTCATTTATCGTCCAAAGTATTATTCAGTTCGATTTACTTGGTGAATGTTTTGGTGTGTTGATATCACTCCTTGAAGGGCCGAACCATTCGGAACTTGGCGGTCCCTTTTACCATTTTGGTTTTTGAGTTTGTCAAATATCATTTCACTTCTTTTTCTTTTTTTTAATTGTGTATTAGACTCAACTCAACTAGCCAGCAGATATGTAATAATGTGCCGCATCAACGATAACTTGAGTGGCCATTTTTCCCTTATTTAGTTCACATCACTTCTTTGTGAGGCCGAACCATTCTCAATTTGGTAGCCTCTGCGAAGTTTTGGCTTTATTTTCTCAGTGAATTGGACGTGGACACAAAATTGTGAAGCAAATGCTATAGTCTGTTCCACATTATGTTTGCAGAAAACTGACTGTATGATGCCTCGTTTCCTTCCACTGACGAGCGCAAAAACGCGTAAATATCCCACTCGTCGACTCTAACAATTACTGTGTCGAGTCTACAAATGTGATATCCCTTGTTTTTACAATCGTAGTGCAAGGAAACGTGGCGTCATGCAGTCAGTTTCCTGCAAACATAATGTGGAACAAACTATAGAATCGAGAATTGGTGATGGCAGCTCGCGAACACATAGACACCGCATCGTGTGTGGAAATAAGTAAATAAAAAAATAAAAACATGAGCATGTTCCTGTCGCGAATAAGTGCCGGAGCGCCGCTCCGCCTTAAAGCAACATACCGCCTGCTTTGTAACCTTCCGCCTGCCTTATAACCTTCCGCCTGCCTCACAACACCCACGCGACGATCACATCCGCGTATTTACCACAGCTAAGGTCAACTGAGACGGTAGCTTCGTTCCTCGCAGTGAAAAACATAGCTACTGTCTCAATTGGCATTGCGCCTAATAGTCCAGCTAACATGAACTCATTGATTGTGTCGTCAAAAACCGGAATGATTCTTGTATTTTAAAATCACAATTTATAATTTTCTAGACTAGTGTCTTATAATTTTGCTTCGGCGATCTATTGGAATAATTGATTTTAATTTTTACCGCATTAGTCTATTAGATTGTAGATCTCATGGTAATTATTAGAAAATTAATAGATGTACACACAGAGATGAAACGTCATGATTATTGTACGCGCGCATTGCATCATTTAGTGACGGATCGTTCTTAATATAGTTAACAATATTCAACAGAAAATCTCCTAGACGCCACATTTTAAAACGGTTTTTTAGCAAGGGAAAGACTAACAGTAAGTAAATAGATCTTTGGGGCCGGAATTGATGTGGAGGATCGAGAAAAATGGCGCTGGGAGGTATATCCCTTTAAAAAAAAAATCTAATGGAGCGCCGCTCCTGTGCACTCCTGCACGACGACACCACTGCACGCAAATAAAGCCCTATAGTATCCGCGGCCTATCTTGAGTTCGCCCCAGTACGAACACGGACAATCGATTTTATGTTTTTGGTAGCAGAGTGCCTTGTTGATATCCAAGATGGTTACAAAAACAATGGCGGCCGTCGATTAAAGCCGCTCCCTCCAGGAAGACGTAGCCGCTCATAAAATACCTACAGGACTCAAGATACGCCGAGCACATAATAGTCCAGTCAAATTAGTTTTTTGTGGGAACAAATTACCATTAAGCTGAAAATTGGTACATAATCCCTATTCGTCATACTAACCAACATACTAAAAGTCCCCAACATTCCGACTTGAGCTTTCGCCGCCATCTTGGAAAAATGGCCAAACGTCACTTCCGGTTTAGGGTTTTCGTCCATTATGTCGTATCCCGTTAACTTTACGGCAATAATGCATCGGACAACTCTGTAGAGCATACAATTTTGGACAAAAGACATGTCTGGTGAAAATTTGGAACAGCCTTCAGTTTTACGAGAAATTAATGGTTTAATTGTACACAGTCCCAGTCGCATGTTAGCATTTTTCAGTCATCACGGTTTTAAATTGTACACAGCGGCGTAAGGATCGGATTTACGTCAATATATGCCCAATAGGAATTGAAGCTGATAAACAAAGCTAACGAACGCCGCAAACCGCATGTGTTTATCTTAAATAGTTGCCAAGTTATCACGATTTCTGTTATTTGTTGCAAATACAAAAAAAAAGGGTTCAAAGGGTTTAACGAGCGTTAACCACTCCTGGTCATCTGCCCGAAGCCCTAAGGCCCAAAGGGTTCAAAGGGTTCAAAGGGTTTAACGAGCGTTAACCACTCCTGGTTATCTGCCCGAAGCCCTAAGGCCCTATGTTGCATATACAATGAAACTCTTTATAACAATAGACGATGGGGCTTCAGAGGTTTATAGTTGTAAACAATCATTTTGTATGCATTGTTGCGAGAGCCTAAAAAGCTAGCATTGTTATGACAGGTTTATTGTAAGAGGTATGGTCGTGACTCTGACATAGGGCCTTAGGGCTTCTTCGGGCAGATGACCGGGTGCGGTTAACGCTCGCTAAAACCCTTTGACGTAACTCTGATTTCCCGTCAACTCTTGTATTACTGGGTATAAAGGCGTATAATGGCGTAGTATACTGTAGGACCAATGTTTTCAAACGATCCAGATTTGAGCTTTAGTCTCTGGGGCCGATGGCCATGCTTTCTGGTTTTCAGCATGTTATCGCTTCTAGAATACCACCCATAGTGAATGAAGACCAGCTGTGATGGCTTTAACTAACTACACTTGTTTGGTTAGCAAATATGGCAAGCTACCTTTTAATTTGGTATTTCTTCCTTTAGTCCGGTCAATCATGGGTGTGACCCAGAAAAAATTGTAACATAAGCAATTCCGTCGCAGTTAGTGTCAAAAATATGTTTTATAAAATGCATCCACGACATCTACGACACTCTAGTCAAGGGAACATTGCTTAACTCAAGGGGGTGGGGGGGTGGGGGGGGGATGAAATGCTCACCCAAAAACGTTTAATTGGCTGTAACTCCTTAACCGTCCACAAATCGAAAGCATAATGTTAAGCAAAATCGGTCAGCACATAATTACGAGCAGCACACAATTATGGACAGGATACGTGATATGTATCTTCTACGTAAACGCAACAATTTAATACCAAGATCGTATTTCAAGTATTATCACACGTAATTCGTGCGAACACTACTTTTCGGTTTTAAATTGCTTTTCCGAACTCTCTGATAGCCTAAAATGGACATACATAGAATATTCTGAAAGGTGGGTATTTCCTCTTTCCATCAATCCGAACTAAGGTAGTTTAGCTTAGATAGGGAACATCCTACAGCCGTTTAAAGATGAAGTGGTAATAGCGCAATCGCAAAAGCTTATTGTGATTTGCGATTTCAAAGTGCTCTAACGAGCTTTCTAATGGTCCGAATTGGACATGCTTAGAATATTCTGAAAGGTGGAAATCTCTT
>JAHWFP010052410.1:0-35024 GCA_023313725.1 Lithobius niger | reverse complement strand
CACAGCCAAGTTACCACATTCTGACCCCAATTAGCTTAATCAAGTAAGGATGCTAGTTCAACAGCAGAATTCAAGTAAATTACATACTCAGCTCGAAATGCGTATTCAACTCAAAGTATTGCACACACCCATCAGTTGACCTTAATAAACCAAAAAAAATTAAAGTGGCCCTTCGAGGGTTTCTTACATTTTTTGGTGCTGTCATTCTGGACCCACATCCGCTGCAGATGGAGATTGACAGGGACAAATTCTAAGCTGGCATCAGCTTTCAGAGCACTAGCTTTGAAACTTGGACCTATTTAAGAAAAACATTACGCCTTTAGAACAAAGCTTAATTTAGCATTTCTATTTGCACATTAAACAAGTCGAACCTTTGTAAGAATCCAAATATGTTAATGCTTCTGTGTATGAATTTATCAGCTGTAAATGTCGCTCAATTTCATCAATCTGCCTCGTGTTCCATTCATCTTTCAGCTGAAAAACGTAGACAGAAACAGTTTCCCTTAAGGTTGCAATAGTTTTTGGGAAATAGTGCTAAATACGGTTGTAAATACAAAACCAAAAATGTGCCATGCAAATATTAAGCTTTATATCTCAAATAGCCCAAATTTGGTCAGTTAAATATATAAAACAAAATAAAGTAAAATGCCTGGTCGCCACGGGATTAACTTTTGCAAACCCGACCATACCAAATAATTTTATTTGCATTTTAATTTTTTTTTTTTGTGTGCATGTGTTTGCAGCTTACTGATGAAACATTACCCTCCGGGGTAGCCTTAGCGTTAGGCCTGATGCTCCCATCTGACTCGTTGCCTTCATCGCCCTGCTCGAATTATCCTCCCCGTTATCTAGGCCTAATGTTTTGCACGGGTTTTTGCCAAAAACTTGTGTGGTCTACTTGTCTAGTAAGCTTTGATGTGAACCTGAATCTTTCGATAACGCTTCGACAAATGTTTCAACGAATTAGCGGAACTCGAACGACTGCGTTGGATTGCGCTTTTGTCAGATTTCCACCAAATCCTGAGGATCTTACGACTGGTGGGTCGGAATGTTTAAGACAAATTGCACATGGGTTCTTAATAAAGTCACAATTTCTTCATTTTCTACGAACAAGGTGTACATCACCCAGGATCTTCAAATGGGAACAGACAGCAACATCCTCTAAGGGGTAGTTAACAAGATTTTCCATGTTTTTGAGCACAAAAGTCAAAGTCTATAACACAGCACGAACATCGATCAACCATCTATTCAACTTGATCGATGCCCAGAGTGATTGTGAGGTTCCAAGGCAGCCGTGTTGCTTGGCGCACTGGCGTGCTGCATGACGCCATCTAGTGGGGAAGCCAGGCAAAGCTATAAAATTGGTTAATTTTGGGCATAGGAGCATTAAATTAAGCGAGGTAAGCTAGTACTAAATGCAAGTATTTTACAGATAGTAAGAAAGAAACAATACAATAAAAAAGCAGGACCTACTTCTCCTAAAGCTGCAACGTTACTTAAATGCTCTTTCTCTTCTTTTATATACAAAACTCTGAAAACATTTCAAGGAAAAAGAATAGTACAAGTTATAAAAACCAACCAGATTATTATTATTATTATTTTTTTTTTTTAGCAATTTGCAGTAAAACTTACAGTAGCAACTGTGGGAATGTAAACGATAGCTTGCTTTCGGCCATAATTTCGTGCACGCTAAGGTCGGCACCAAGACCAGTATGAAAACGATACGTCTGGGAAATTGCATTGTCACACACAATTCCCAAATTGCTGTGCTGAGCAATACGGGATTTACACGGCAACTTCACCGGCAATGTTAGACTCCTTGTTCGTTCCGGTATCTGAAGAAAACAAATATTGTTAAAACTTACACAAAAGAATTAAAGGTAATTCACGTCTACCTCTTTCGAAAAACATTATACTTGTAATTTTATCATATTGCGTGAGAAATCTAGGCCGAGCGGTTACAGAGATCAGCCTAGTTGCCCAGAAGAGCTGATCTGATAGGTGATTGTAAAAGGGATCCTGAAAAGTCCCTGCCAGTCTGTGCCGGACTACCTGACAGGGTACTGCGGGAGACTACCATGAATCTTCAGGGGTTATGGGTAAATTCTAATCTGGCATACCCAGGTTTTCCTCTCCCCTCACTACACTTCTTTATCGTTCGGAAACATCAAGTGAGGTTCAGAATTTACCCAGTGTGCCTTATTATTTCTTTTTTTTTTAATTAAATTTGTTTAACTCTATTAGCAGTGCCTTTTGTAAGATGGCGTCAGTTGCACAAGTGAAACAAAAAAAGAAATCTATCAATACGGTGCAATGAATGGCAAAAGCTCTAACCTTTTAAAAAAAAATGTTGATGATACATTATTGCAATACAGTCGATACTGCTTACAAAGAACTTCAAGGGACAGGGAAAAAAGGTTCCTTATAACCAAACATTCTTTATATCCGGAAGAGAATAGCACTAAATCTTAGAATTATCGTTATCTCTTCTTCAAAAGCAATAATTCCTTAAAAGCGAGTTCCGTATAAACGGTGTCTACTGTAATACGATACACATTTCTCCCCAATGTATCGTTATCGTTCATCCTTACTTTGTGCTCACAAGTAATTAGAGCTCCGATTAATTTAGTAGCTGCCCGGCGAGAGCACTAGATCACAAATTTGCCGTACGTCAGTGTTAGTATGTGCAGTACCGATAAGGACAGATCCCAGGCAACTAACTATCTTAAAGTAGGGCTCCATAGCATCATTTCGATGGCCAACCTACTGCCAAAACAATACGTAGTATCAACCAAGCACAGCCGTAATCATCTAACATTAACAACAGTTAAGTGTTACCTTTTCCTCCTGCGGTGAGTCATGGTTGGAAGGGACAGACCGAGGTGATGAGGACGTGGCTTCCGATTCAATCTGCCATGCAGCTATAGTCACAAAACCCACTGTGTTATTATCAGCAGACCTGAAAAACGGAAAATGTCTTTCACATCTCTAGCTAGTAGTAATGCAATACCTCTGATAAGTCTACCAACAGAGAAATTTATCGGCATTAAATAAGACTTGTGTAAGACGCTCAAGTAATTTTATTCCGGTCGAAATCATACACGCAGAATGTTCTACAAGACTTCCTGATAGGGATCAACCGAATCTACTTTTACCAAATCCGATTCGGATCCGGATAATTTACAAGATTAGGTGAATCGGATCCGGATCCTAACCGAATCCAAAATAAAACCTTTGTTGGACTGCTTCAGCCCTTTCCAATATTTACAGACTAAATTTTCTCTCTAGCTGAGTAAAGTTTTAAGACTTGACTAGAGATTTTCACAACTTGTTCATTGGTTTTTCCCTTATAACTTCTGAACAGTTTATGCTAGCCATTTGAAATTAGCTCCATTGGAAAGCTAGTGAAAAAACGCTTCGAATGGTATATTGGAATGTCGAAAACGGCCAAAAATTAGCGAAGTTATTGAAAAATCGCCCAGACATTCAAAATTTTGCCGAATACGAACCCTAAAGATCCGGCTTCAGATCCGGTTCGGATTCGGTCGATCCCTACTTCCTGAGAACAGGTGGGGGAGGACAGAACGATACGGGAAAAGAATGATCTTCAGCAAAAGCCAACTGACACATATATGGCACTTTGTTGTGTGCTGTCTTCTTTTAATCGCGTGTAATGTCATTCCATGGCAAATCAAACAGGCTAATTCCATCGTGTGATGACCAGAACACATATGAATTTTATAACCTTTTATTAAGCAGTTCCTTTTGTTCTATCTAAATTTAGTCGTCGTCAGGGAAAACACTAGAATAAATACAACTCAGGTAAGATTTTGAAAGCATTTTGGGAACGCTAATGTCAAACTTACCTGGTTTTACCGCAGATCTGAATTAGCAATGTACGACGTGCCTGCCAACTTGCTTCTCTGCTTGAGCAATTTCCATTTGCCTGTGCCAAGATGACGACAAATTGGCTGAGCCGTGATGAACAATTCATCACTGCTCGGGAGATATGTCTTCGTTTTAGCCTCTTAGCACAGGCAAATCGCACAAGCAGAAAAGTAGGTTGGCAGTCAGGTCGTGCATAGCTAATTCAGATAATACTGAACTAGTTTGACGTTAGCATCCTCAATTGCTTTCAAAACCTTACCCGAGTTGTTATTTATTCTTGATCTATGGGCGGTATTGTGTCTGGGTACATTACAAATTGATTTTTCGCAAAGTTTCTCGATGTCCCATAATCGAAACTCAACTGTAAGAGTTTTGACACCGCAACTATCGCATGGTCGTGACTCGTGAGTTAGCATGGTGATACATTGAAAATTCTGTGTTCCAGTCTAAAGCCTCGTGTTCCAGTTATTACAATAATCTGAAAATATCGGCAGCAGCACCCAGAACCACGTACCCCACTTGCGTACCAAGTTTGATCCAATAGGGTACGGATCGACCGAGTCCGGATCCAGAGGTAGATAATGCAGTATCCGGCATAATCCGGAATTCAGAAACTATATTAAACCAGACACCGGTTCCTACACAAATAATCAACTCCTTTTTTTCTTTGCTTCTTGACTACAGGAATAAAAAGTAAATTTTGGTAAAATAAATCGTAGTAAAATAACTAAGCGATCTACCGGTATAAAAAATAGCAGACGTAATAATTATATTGTAAGTTATTGTAAAAAAATAAACTTGGAACAATCGTATTAGGTTTTCATAACTAAAAAAATTTGAAGTTCGACTATGTAAATGCTCTTACGGAAACATTCAACTTGCAATTCATGGGAGACCTTGACATTGTAATGTCCTGTCGTTATTCTTATACTACAGTATCGTTTACTGCTTCCGAAATCTATTTTTTTAAATTGTTAATACCATAGAAATAGTTTAAAGTCGTTATATTTCCTCAATATTCATGATCGTTGAAAGCGATACATTTTCGGCCGCCATCGCGATCCTTGCTGGCTGTCCACAAGAGACGCTCAATTGCTAGCTCTAATGGCTGTGACCTGGACATCGCTTTGCATTGACGTTACTTGAGACAGGGCCCTAACGTGATCACGAACGCATTCGTGCTCGCGATACTGAAGGAGTTTCCAAACGGCCTTTAAAACGGAGCAGTTTATTCGAGGAATAAAGCAGTGACATAGAAGTTGATGACGTCATTTAAAGCAGGTAAGGAAGCGGGGAATCCCAGCTTTCCAACACAACCAAGAAGGTGGCCGTGTGTTGCGTAGTTACAACAGCTTGAGCCAAGGGCTATTTTTAGCAAACAAAAGCACTACCAACAAAAACATCAACTAAAGCAATTAAAAGATGATATTAAATTAAATAAATCCAAAATACGCCTGCTAAAGTACCTAATTAAGTTGGAATTACACCTCCGTTGCACGCAGTTCTCTTTGCAATGAGGATGGGGCTTTGAACTGAGGGGACGACGTTTATCGGGCGTTATTTAGAGACAGTTTTGAAGTGATGATACGTCGTCATTTGGACCAATGATTAAAAACAGTATATTCTAACCAAAATCCTTCTTCTTTGGTTTGGATGCTAAAGGATTAAATTAGAAGTACGACAATTAACGATGGCATCAAAAACTAGCCAAAAATTCATGAATTGCAAGTTGCAAGAGTTGGGCCTTTCAGTTTTGTTCATTTAAATGAAAAATGGTGATTCTACCAGAGAACTTGTTCTCGCAGGAGAATTGAAGTTCTCCGAGTAGAATCCGACGAAACTGTGTGACCTATTTGTTACAAATGGGATATCCTTTTTGCTGTCGGCACCTTTCATCCCGATTCATTTGCAATTTTGCATACAACTTAACTCCTTAATTTATGAAAATTACGTCACGTGTCGCCTCGCTCCCTCTCTCTCGCGTCGTCCTTACCACTTGTCTTTTGCAGCTGAGCTAAATAAGTGCCAGGGAGGCGGGTGGGTGGTTTAGGTAACAGTTTTGTCGGATTCTACTTCTTTGGTAGAATCACCATTTCTCCTTCGTAGACACCACCTCACTGTGTTACCTACTTGTCACAAATGGGACAGATTCACACCAGTGGCGCTTAGGCTAGCCCCATGCCCGCACTGTGTAGATGACCCAGCTCCTGCATCTGTTGCCAGATTGTTTGAGCCAAACCTGCCGCCGTGTCTCGGTACGAATACCAGGCGAAGACTGATGAGGCCCCCAATCGGCCCATACCATAAGATGTGAAGACAATGCACAGGCACAGCCACGTACGCACCAACCGTACCTGGCCTAGATCCGAAAGCCAAGCCACACCACGAGCCCAGCACTAAGGTAAGAACCTCGCCAAGGCCTACCAACCATTCGCGCCCACCGCACGAAGGCCACCACCATTAGGGATGTGCGAGTAGAAAAATTTTGATTCGAACCGAGCCGAGTTTGCAACAGAAGAATCGAGTATCGAGCCGAGTTCGAGTATTTGATGGAAATATTTTGTTTGCAAGTTTTCCTTTAATTTGTTAAGATAATAGGAACAAAAATGGTGCTTAGTTTACTGTGTGGGTCATGGTTTTTCAGTTTTAAGGATATAACTTGAAAATGGTTTCAGTTATTGACTTTTAATCTAAACCACTGGAAAGCTCTCGTCAAGACGATCGATTTGGTACATTGGAATGTCAAAATCGGTCAAAAATTGACGAAGTTATTACATTTTCACCGGATTCGACTTTTTCGAGTATGGACGCGAGCAGCGAGCCGAGTTCGAGTACAAGTTTCATACTCGGCTCGGCTCAAATTTTTCAAGTATCGCACATCCCTAACCACCATACACAACTATGGTGACAGAAGCACACATACATACCATGTGGCCAAGGCCAACTCCACCCAGGTACCCCATCACCAAATTCGACTGCCAGCCTAACCACTAAGCCGTCACTGTCCATCGAACTGCCCATAAGCAGATTCACCACCAGTTCACTACCTCGCCTGCCAGGAGGTAACATAACATCCCCTGAAAAATGTCACACGAGACTCACAAAAACGCACATTTTCACAACGAAGATAGTCAACCAATCGACCGAATATAGCAGACAGCGGCAGTTTCGAATTCGAACCGTGTGTTGGACTGCAAAACGAAATGTAAACAGAGTTCGAACTTACCTTTAAAGGTGCCTGATGACGATACAATTAGTAGTTGAAAGTTTGCAGTTAGTAGACTATCTTAGTTGTGAAAGTGTGCGTTTTTGTGAGTCTCGTGTGACATTTTTCAATCGTCATAGTGTTTCACAGTATGATGAATAACGGTGTTTTTACTGATAACATCCCCTGCCCTGCGAAGGGTCACTCGTGCGTCCATGAACCCAAAACGACCCGTGGTAACCGACCAGGGTGGTCACAGGCAAACCTCCGTGCATAACCCTGTGGTTATCTGCCAAACATCCCATGCCGAGTTACCTGTGGAACAAGAACACACCATGGCCTGTACCCCTAGCTGCCCTATCTACCAAGATCAAGTTCCAAGGTCCTCCCAAAGACCCCCCACTGCAGTGGCAAATCCAATTTCCACATAAAAATCGTCTGAAGTTGGGGGGATGGGGGAGGGAGGAGCAACTCACACGGCCCTCCTGGTCAGTAGTTTCCAGATGGCGTATCCGGGCAGCACCTCTCAGCTGTTCTACTTCACAACAAGGGTGTAGCCCTCCATAACCTGACATATTTATCTCAACAAGATCAGCCCGAAGGCCCCTACCTAGCCACCCATACTGCGGTGATGATTATGTGCCACATAACAAATCAGTTTTAATTGCGATTTAACCACTTCGCAACACGCCTATAATAAACATTGCACTGAACAGGACTCACTTCATCCAGTCTCACACTCGCATGACATATCCACGAATCTTCTATGCACAATTGTATCCTTCACAGCTGACTGTAACTTCACTAATAAGATCAGTTACGCGCTTAATGTTACCAAGAAATTTTTAGTTTGGTAAATTCTAGATGTTTCATCTTTCGTTGTCACCACAGGAAGACATGCATGCCACACTCTCTAGGCCAAATGACGTATTTATTTATTTATGGAAATAGTCGTAGTGCCCCGCAGGCACTAAAATGATCCAACCAAATGCTCCTGACCCTCATTGCGGTTGCTCCCACTTATTTGAAAACTTTAAAATGATTCTCAAATCACTTAGTTTCATAAATCAAATTCAGTCAAAATTATTGCCTTCGGCAGACTGCCACCGTCTATCACAGCTTGGATCAATAACTATACATCATTACGTACTTCGATCGGCCAGTAAGCCTAACCGCTAGCCTATCATGCTTTTAGGCGTACACCTTACTTGGCCACGAATCTGCTGAAAACCGCCTAACGGTTTAGGTCTCCTCTCACAAACCCATAACAGAGGCACTGTACCCTTGACAGGTGAGAGGGTAGTTAATGCTACCATGACCACCACTAGACGTCTCGCTTCAAGTTACCAAATATGGGAGGATCGGCAAGAACTATCTTTGTGTACGACGTCAGTTAAAAGAAAGTCCTATTTTTAGTTTTAGCAAAGCTGTCCAATACCTTTTTTTTTGGTTCAATGCAGAATCTGATTACCAAGTGTCGGACAATTTGATTTCGATACCATGGAGTTATCGGGTGTCCCGAAGAAATATGTTTGTGCACGTTGGATGTATTAAAAGTTGTTAACTTTCCAAGTTTTTAAACTAGCAAAGCGAAGAGTTTGCATTTTCTTCTAATCTTCCACTATATAAAAAAAATTCCAAATACATGATTTATTTTCCATTTACTTTCAATTCAGCCAAATGCTTTCAAAAAGTGGCAGACTTGTAGGCACACAACGAACTACGAAGTATCAAGTACCACACCAAACGAGAACATGACGTTGAATAAGAGATCTTGCCGTTGCATTTCAGAATGAACCTGATATGAATCTGGGTTGAAGCAACATACTCTTTCCAAGATGGTAGCCGCAGTGAAGGACAGTGACACCGAAACTAGAGACCATTCAATGATTTAACAATGAAGACTAAAATATTAACAAGGAAGATTGAATTTGATATGCTACCATAAAATAAATGCAGTTAAACTTACGATGTGGTAAGCTTGGTAGATATTTTGAAGCCACCTGCTCATCAATCGCGAGTTTGAAGTTGGCTGGTTTGTACGAGGTATCAGTGGACAAATATGACAACTCCGATCCAATACCGATAACCATAGCTTATATCTGACTAGCTACTCGATACCAGTATCGGTATCGGACCGCCTTAATATTTAGGGATCTGTTCATCTCCTCTTCCTTTAATAAGCTATCAAGTATTTGATTGTATTAAGCTAAAAAAAAAAATACTCACGTCAATGTCAGCCTGAGTTTGTTTTTGTCGGCTTCTGTCAACTGACCAATGGTGAAGACCGCAGAACCAATTAATGTCATCTGAAAAAGTACAACGGAAGGTACAATATACGTAACAAAAATTTCCTTAAAATTACTCAGAAAATTAACGATATCAAAATCACTTTCAATCGTGAAACGGTCAATGCTGTACTGATAGTGAGCAAGCGTGATACCAAGCAGCTTGGTCCAACTACTTATGTCGAGTTATCGCACTTCTGGACAGCCGTGAACAAGTTTCTACGATGATTAGCCAATTACTCATTAACATACTGTTGTCGCTACAGTTAACTCTTTATAATTTTACACTCGGCAGTTTACCAGAACTAGATTTGCAGCAATTTGTGCGTAAAGAAAGTAACTTGTGTATACAAACTTCAATTTACTGCTGTTTTGGCCGTTCCTTGGTCGCCCAAGTTCATTTGTGCTTGGTATCTGCTAGATTTTGTTACATGGTAATGTTTTTCTTAATGACAGGCGATACATATTAGCGCACCAGTTGTCCTTGGAGCTGCTACCAGCCTTACCGACTACAAAATTAAGTTAATGTACAAATCTGGAATCTAAATCTGTGCAACTTGCAATACAGTAGAATTCGATTCTCTAAATTCGTAGGGACCAAAGGTATTCAGATAATTTCATGAGCAATACGGATAACCTTTTATGTACAAAATAAACGAGTAAGGGCAACAAAAAAAAAGATCGGTCCTCGGACAATTATCTCTTCCAAACTGACAAGATCACACCAGGCCTTTTTTTTTTACCCTAAATCGAGCGTTAAACGCCCATGTGAAGCTAACCCCACCCCCCCCCCCCCCCTTCCACTAACATGCTCTTAAGTTCAAAAATATTTTAGCCCACCCTTAAATTGTAGTTTTTCTGCTACAAACTTAACTACTGTACAAGCTTCATACATTTAACGAAATTATTATTTTATTCAACGTGGTTCACGAATGGGAACCTTTTTTTCTGCCATTTTCTGGACGGTTCGTCAGGACGTGTGACCACTCCCTTCCTGGTAACTCTACGGCGGCTGCTTGTTGCAATCGCGACCAAACCCACAGTTAACGAAATACGGATGCAAACCTATTTACGTTGCCTTTTGGACTTATATGTAAGACTGCCTGAGCGGGGAATCGAACCCAGGACCTCTGAAATCAAAGGCCAAGGTTCTACCGCTAAGCCAGACTGACATGGCCTTTTAAAAGGAAACGTCCATAGGCAGCATTTAACACGCACACATAAACATGTAAGCATACACTTTTTCCAATCGCCACTGGAGGGGCGCTTGATTGCGCGCCACACACCAGCGAAGCCGAAAGGAACACACAAGTTATGAAGACTTGCGCGGTTAAAATTTATTTTTAACCGTGCATTATGTAGGATTTTGATGTAATCACGATCTACTAAACTAAACTTTTGAATAAATAAGAATAAAGAAATTGCATTTTTTCTTGACTGAATCCTGATCACGTACTTGAATAACTGCATGGAGCGCCAACAAACAGGTGTTCCCAATTGTGAAACGTGACTCGCGTTTGATGTTATGTTGAATTTTGGCGATTGACCACCTAATGGTAATAACCTCAATTTGTGAATAAGGACATAACGTTAATTCTAGATTGAATCCAAATCATGTAAGTGAATGATTGCATAATTGCAAACTTTTCCGCGACTGAGAAAACTACCTCCCAAGACTGAGGTACGGTTGAAGGTCGGTTAAGCTTTTTTAAAGCATAAGCCCAAGGGAGTGTAATACACAATTTACGGTATGTATTTTTCCAAAGTGATCCCGTTTCTTTTTGATGGACGATAAATGTACACATAAAAGATCAGCAAATGATCGCTGTACAACAAGAGCCGAGCTGTAGTCTTCTTACGCAAGCTTTGTTGCTCTTCAATTAGGCATAATTTAAACAATCAACTTGAAATTATCAGAATTCGAACACTTGTAAAAAGAAGGATAAAATGGTGTACTGTATTGGAACATCAAAATCAATCACCTTTTTGGGAGATTACGGAAAAACAAGAACTGCCTTCAACATTTACGAAGAGGAGCTCACGTAGTAGTTCGGATAACTGGGGTTCTACTAATCTACTGCAGTAAGTTCCAATAACGCAGTATACTACATCTGGTACTGTGGCAAATTTGATCGACTCAGTAGGCTCGCTCGGAATACCAGGTTGTGTTGGTTTTATACTAAATACCGATGTCCTGGTCGAAACTTCGGCTGACGCTACGGTTTGTTTACTTTGGCTGCTCATCATAGTGACTCACCAATAACTACGCACCACCAAAAGAGTTCAAGGTTTTCCAAACTTGCAAATTTTCGATAGTTTTTACAACTATCTTCTTCAGGCATGAACTGTCTTCCTACTTACCAACGATCACAATTATTTGAATTCACGAAATTCAAATTCAAATTGTGATCGTTGGTGGGTAGGAAGGCAGTTCATGCCTGATGAAGATAGTTGTAAAAACTATCGAAAATTTGCAAGTTTGTAAGACCTAGAACTCTTTTGGTGGTGTGTTGGTTTTATTGGGTTTGGTTCGGCTTGGCAGGAAAATCGTACTAGGCACAATATATAAATAAAATAGAAATCTTTCTATCTTAACTCAAAATTCATTTTCATCACAAAAAGACCTTAACTGAATGAGAATCTCATCCAGCAACAAGTCAGCAGTAGGCAGTCAAACTCTACTAACTTGCCTGAAATATGGTTGCGATTTCGTTACCATGCAACATGGAGAATTAACACTAGTTGAAGAAAATGAAAATAGTAACATGATAGATTAATTCTGAAGACATTTTTTTTTTCTTGGCTGCAGTTGGTAACCAAGTTTTTACGTTAAAGGCAATGGCTCTTACCGTGTTTGTCAATCTTTCACGCACATCGTGAGCAGAAATTTTTACCCTTGTGGCGGGAGAAATATTGTCACTGTTGCGGAAGCCCACGGTTGCTAGGAAGCCAGGATTGCTACTTCTCTGTAGAAATAAAACAAACACAGTTTTAGATTTATGACAGCACTACAAAAACGTAACAAAAAGCATTTAAGAGTTATATCTAAAAAAAATTCTTACCTCCATCATTTCTGTCTGAGTATACTGCAGCCATTGAGTTTCAGGAGGGGTAATGACAGATATAATTAGCATAGGATTAGGCGGCGTACCGTTGCCATCACACATTAGATTGTCGCACGCTGAAACAAATTAAAAAATGCACATTACCAGATATAGAGAGGCCCGTACTTTCCGCGATATTTTTTAAAGGAATTTTGCATTGACTCCGTTTTCTTTAGTAGGTTTTTTACGACAACTTGCCCTTTTTTAATGCAATAATTTGTATGGCATTCAACTTAATTGCTTGAATTTGTCATAAAACAGAACGTTTACTTAGTGTACGCCTAATAACGTATAGGCGTACACTAAGTAAACGAATATGCAAGATTTATAATACTTTGTTATAGGGGTGCTGGTTTCCACTTGCTCACTGCAACTGGCTTTTAAAGGAATGCTAAACCCGCCAGCTATCAATTTTTATTTTTAGTTTACGTACTGAAATTAATTTTAAGAGGCATCCGACGCTAACAGGTGTTGGTGCTAAAGCCGTACAAATTTTTATAACACCGGCTTTAGGCAGTTGACGTGTGCTGAACTCCCAATCGCTAGAGAAAATGCCGTTTTTAATCATGCTGTGTGATGTCATCTTTCTTACTGCATTCCAGGCTGTCTGCCTCCCCTGCACACGCACCAGAAATAAAACAGCTTTGTCTACGACTACCGTAGCTTGTTTCAGCACAAGGGGATATGAAGAACACACTCCAACTGGCTTTAAGAAAGATGACATCACAGCCTCTCCATGGCGCGAGTTCATGCAGTTTCTCTTCGGGATAGGTGACTGGAAAGTGGCAGTTGTTCTTATTTATTTCGAGATTATCAAGCCAACAGCTAATTTAAAAAAAAATTGGAAAAGTGAGGACTTAGTATCCCTTCAACTGTTTACGTGGGAAACAATTTTTTTTCTTACAAAAACTTTTCTTTTATCTTTTAAACCTTTTTAGAATTTGCAAATTAGTCAATATTCGAGGGAAAATACATTTTCTGTTACAGCACGTTTTTATTTCAGAGTTTGGTTAAGTGAAAAGAGTATATTCCCATGCAAATGAACTTCTCCTTCGACAAGAGTTACAAATATTGAGATATTACAAAATTGTAGAAAGTAAGGGTTCAGTCATAGGTATTCTTCATGAAGGTACACATCTATTAAAATTATGACACCCACCCAAAACAGCCAAAGTGTGTAGGTATTTAGTTCTTACCAAGGCTCATCTCTAGGAATGGCTCGTCACTAGAATCTGTAACAGAAATTGGGTTCATGGTCAACCACTTTATCTTGTGGATGACAGGAAAAACTGAACTAGACAACATTACTAGACAAACATCAGACGTTCGAAACTGACAAAGCATACTCCGTGACCTTGTTGAGCAATACCAATCAGTGATACTGCGGCAACTTTTCTGATAAACCTTATCATGTTACAGCATCAGATAACCATAAAACTAATTAGGCCGTGAAATTAAAATCGTTGCTTCTCAAGTATTTGTGTAATTTACGAAACTGACCTGGTGACTAGCCTTTTTTAAATTTCATAATTCAAAAGTCCTTCTTCTGGTAATATTTTCTAAAAATAGTACACATCCGAACAGCGGTATTTAGTAGGGATCGACCGAATCTACGTTTACCAAAACCGGATCGGATTTACCAAATTGGATCGTAACTGAATTCAATATAAAACCAGTGTTCATTGTTTCAGCCCTCTACATTTTATATAAACTAAATTTTTCTCTCTAGCTGAGCAAAGTAGTAAATTGAGTAAAGATTAAAGACATAAGTACACATTTTCACAACTTGTTCATTGGTGGTTTTCCCCTTATAACTTCTGAACAGTTTATGCTAGCCATTTGAAATTAACTCCATTGGAAAGCTGGGGAAAAAATGCTTCGAATGGTATGCTGGAATGTCGAAATCGGCCGAAAATTAGCAAAGTTATTGAAAAATTGTCTAAACATTAAAGATTTTGCCAAATCGAATCCTAAAAATCCAGCTTCAGACCTGGTTCGGATCGGGTTCGGTTGATCCCTAGTAGTTGGTATTTTCTGAAAAAAAATCATGAGTTTGCTATTTACAGACGGAAAATAAACTGCCTCAACCGATGAACAGGTGAAGAAACGGAGTCGTTTCACAGTAAGATGTTTTGCACCAGCAGTGTGAATCGCAACGTGCGATGCTTACAACTTGCTAAATTAAAAAAAAAACAAATAAAAACACAAGCAGTTTAAACAATATAAAGTTGCTTTATTAGGCCACTTAAAAGTTTCTCGAGCCTTTTACGAAAAAAATCGGTGCGGGCGGGCGAATTTTTTTTTTTATTATTTACTTTTTTACCAATGGCGAAACGAATACGGTTACTTTTTTACCATAATATAGGGGTTGTAATTTAAAACACAGCCATTTTTGTTCAATTTTTTTAATGAAAAACTTCAACCAAATATGACGGTTTACACGGGAGCCCTATCACAGTATTTGGTGAGCAAAAAGAACACTCGCACCAAAAAAGAAGTCCGGTGAATTCAAAATTCGTTAGAACAGATCGTGAGTTGACATTTTTTCGGGTTTCCGTAAACCAAAAAAAAAGGTCGGTGCGGGGGGTTTGGAGTCCGTGCGGCGGGGCTTGAGAAACAACTTCTTTTTTTTAAATGGCCTTACAATACTAGTTTGATTTAGAGCCACACTTTGTCATAGTGTGATGCCATGCTTTGGTGCCGTAGTTCAATGCCAAACTTTAACTTTGTAAGGGTGCACCGACGTGCTAAAAGGCCAATTCTGATGTCCGATTGTTATATCTAGTGGTCTGATTTTAAGAAAGTAACGTGAAATTAATTTAAATTTTTCGAGTCAAAAATAATAAAGTGATTTCACAAATAAAATTTAAAATTTCTGTAAACCTAAAATTAATTATAGGTACGTCACAAAATGATTTAATAAAATTGTGGGCCTCTGATGTTTTAACTAGGGATCGGAAGAATATTCATTCGTAAAGAGCATATTCTAATATGATACATGCCATTCGAATTTTCGCAAAATAAAAGTTCTGTATGATTTTACGTTTATTTATTTTTGAGCTGGTTTTAAAGTTTTCCTGTGGGCTTCTCAAGTCCCAGCCAGTCTGCACAACGCTTTCTTCCCTTTCCCTTCAACCAATCTGTAATGGGAATGATCCTTGCGCTGGAATGCTCAATGCTTACGTCCTGTTTCGCCAAAAAAAGAGCAGATTAAAAGTAGATTAACATGGGAAAACAAAATTTGAACGAATATTCGAATATGTTTTTTCACTATTTGTCCGACCCCTAGTTGTAACATCTGCTGCCTAAAAATGCTGGAGGTCGCGCTCCAAATTTGCAACGTACCCAAGAAATACCGGAGGCCAGGCTCAAAATTCGAAGCAGACGAGTGGTCGTTACGATGTAGTGAAACTGTGTTGTTGTGGCGCCTGAAGAAGATAGTCGCCTTAGCCATTACACCTCCAGGACTGCCGACTATCAAAAATTTACTGAAATATTTGTTATTTAGTGTGTGTTTGTGAAAATAAGCATAATAAAAGGTGAATTTTCAACTTTTAAAATGAATTTTCATAGTAGGCAATGTGACATTTTCAAACTTTGCCATAGTCTGATTTAATGCAATACTAGTTTGATTTAATGCCAATGGCATGTTTTACAGAAAGGTACAGTTAACTAGAATGGCATTTGTAATGGAGGTGTTTTATTTTTAAGTGGTCTTGTTTCTATGCAATAATTACACTACCACCCCCGGATTTTGCGACGTCACATATTTGTAAAGCTGTGACTTCTTACTGCAATTTCACTTCTTTGCCATAGAGCCATGCTAACGCCCTTTCCATATTTTCAGCAATTAACTACCAAGGTTTTAAAGAAATTTCGCTTAGTTTATGATGGCGACTACAAATGACAGTGCTTACAGCTTACGGATGCTGAAACATCAAAACTGCACAAAACATCATAGTTTTGAAGAATTTGCAACGCCAACCAATTTCTGTTCAGTACAGCCATAAAAACTAGTGGTGGCAATTAAGGTGTTTTAAAGAAATTGGGTAAGAGTTTTTTAATACGGCCGGTTATACGAAAACCAAACACGTTGAAGCAAAATGTTGTTTGGTTGTACGAAAAACAAACATGTTGTTTTGTTCTTCCTTAGTAGAACAAAACACGAGAGTTATAAGGACGTGTGGTTGGTTTATAATTATTTCCATGCTTTCTGACATGAAAGAAAATTAACACTTCAATTTTCAGCAATAATAAGTTTCATTACCTGTCAAAAAAAATAAACCTTTACTGGCAATACTTTGAAACTCATTAGAATCACATGGAACTGGGAAAATACTCATCTCGCTTTCAAAATAAGGATACTGTCTGTCTGGAACACTGGGAACTGGCAATAAAACGATATTCTTGAAAACACACATCACACTTCACCACCAATACGACAATTTAGTAGCCCACTAAAACATCGAAAGTTCACTTAAATTCCGAAGAAGGATAACGGACAATTCTCCGAAAATTTCAGTGAACTTTTGATGTTTTAATGGGCTACTGAATTGTCATACTGTACTGGTGGTGAAGTGTAATTTGTGTTGTCAAGAATACTGTCTGCTGTCTTGCTTCGACAGAATGCCAACTGTTTCCTTCAGGCACGATCAAAAATACTAAGTCTTCTGGTTACATCTTTTTCGTCTGCTGTTTTTTTTTTCAACAAAAAAGGCATACGAAAAACTTAAAAAGATGCAGCCAGGATTTATTTTTCTTGATCGTGCCTTACTGTCAAAAATTTGCTACATACAGAACAGTATACTTATTTTGAAAGTGAGCGAGATGAGTATTTTCTCAGTTCTAAGTAGGTAGTTCGATATCTGTGCGCCTCTATGGGGGGGGGGGGGGGGCTAAAGTAAAATCCTAGTTGTGGATTAATGAATGCAACTCACTCTATCATTGAAGAGCTAAATCTGTTTGAAAATGTTAGTGCCTGTCTAGAACTTTTCGAAGTCTTCTGTGTGCAGTTTTTGTAAAACGTTTCCATCTTCGCCTACAGTATCCCCATACCCCTCGGAGTGATTAGGGGTAAAAACTGTGTGTAAAGGTTCAATGTGCTCAACTAGGCAGTGGGTGTAGAAAAGTAACTTAAAACGCTATCATGTAATCTTGAGCTGCCTTGCAAATGACACACCACATTCAAAGTTTTTCATATAGTAAATTTTGAATATAGATGGGTGGGGCACTTGAGAATGTGCGCAAGATTGCACAAATGCTTTCAAGTTTGCGGTGTTCTGTGTTTCTCTTTGTTGAAGGATGACAAGTACAGAAAAGTACAACATGTATTCGGTGTTGTGAATAAACGGTGAATGACAACTCGTATATTCCTTACCTATCAGACTTTTAGCCCGAGATATTCGTGCCTGAGAGTTTGAAGTACTCTGCTTGGACAGTAGACCTTCCAGTTTATCCTGTAGGGTACGCAACTGTGTGCGCATGTATTCGTAGCTGGCCATGTGCAGGGCTTGGATCCAAAGATCCCGCTCCGACTCAATGTTAGCTACAAACTGCTGGCTGTTTTTGTCACCATCAAACCCTAAAACAAAAATACTTTCAGGATGCAAAGATAAACTAATCATTACATACAGTATTGGTGAATGTAAAAATTCTCGAATATGAGGCGCATTACAGTTTTGGGCTTGCAATTTCCAAAATAAAATGACTGCGATTATAGACAAACAACACGCAACTATGAGAGTTAATCAGTTAGTACGAGCAAATTTTAATTTTAGCTGAATGATTCAAAAAACTTTTAGAACTACTGGTCTAGGATTACTTCTGCTGGATAGCTCTTGAAAAAACTATTCGAATGGTGTACCGAATCAGTCAAAATTTCACAAGAGTTTTGAACTTTACTATACGATAACACAGCAGTTGTAAAGTGAGAAGTTTAAAAAAAAAAGTAGTATTACATTCGGGGCCAATTAATATATACAGGAGAGTTAAATTTATAAGGAAGTTTCAGACATCAACCTTATGCACCTTGACTTTTCTTGAATTTAAGTTCATTCAGTAATATTAAAGGTCTTGCAGTACTAAATGTCCATTTCACTGGATAGCATGGTGGTTTTACTACATTCAGTAATAGGTAGGTTACCTATGTAAAGGTTTAATTTTATTCGGGATGCTGACAAACATAGAAGGAAGGCAAATCCTTTACAAGAGAAATCGGTTTAACAATTTCTTTAGTTTCTCGATCTGTTAATAGTTTTGATAAATTCACAGAAATTTCACTTTTTATAACCCCTTAAATTACTCAAATACATTTTATTTCATAAAACGTGGAAGAATTTTATGTAAATACATTTGTATTATTTATTGTTTAATTCTATTATACAGCCTCATCTACATTCTGCCTACAAAACAAGAACTTTAAAAGTGGTGGCAGTGATGCGAGTTTTATGGTAGAAATGAGAAAACCTATGAAGCAAACATAGGTACACAGTACACTTAGCTGCTATTAAATGTGTCAACAATGTTAACTGTACAATATCAAGATCAAGAGCCCCAAACCTGTATCTCCCTCTTGATGACATGTTATCCCGTAGATGCCGTTAATTTCTTGTTATTATCAAACTTAAAGAAATTTAGACGTGCAAAGTTATAAAATGTTTCTTGGGCAAAGAGACCTAAAGTATCCGCAAGGGACGAGATTTTTTTTGCCACTGGGATGGAACACAGCAGCGTAAATAGCAAAAATCGTACATTAACAATAGCAAAGATGAGGTAAGTTTTTATTATGAACTTGTATTTCATTAAAATGACATGACTGGAATTAGAACCAATAAACTCCAGATAATACATAATACCCAGCCATCAGAGACATCTCTCCAAGGCCATAATAAAGACGAAACTAACGTCTCATAGGTACGTAACCACATGTTTATTAATTTTTGTAACTCATTTCTCAATGTTTTATTCTACTGAGTTGAAAAGGTTCAGATGACCAAAATGATGTTTGAAAGTGCAAGTTTTTTTTTCTTCACACGGTAAATAGCACTTACATTAAAAACGCCCAATTATACAGAACAGTTGAGTTACCTGCGTTAAAGCCAGAAGAAGTTAGATGAAGATGCGGAACTTATTACGCCCATAATCAAGTGCTGTGTGTAAGTGCTTTAACTGAGCAAAAAAAAAATAACTTCCCGAAAAAAAGTTGTTACAAGTCATTATTGTGAAAACTGTATCAAATTCATACAAAGTTCGCTCACTTTCACAACTTCGAAATATACTTGATCACTTTATTTCGCTAATTTTCAACGGCTATGTTATCTTCATCAGGCTTTCAGGGTTTTCAGGACTTCTTTCTAGATTTTTAGCACTGCTGACGTCTTGCCGATTCTAATTTGTGCAGTTTCGAAGCCTGTGGTATTGTATGGCTGCACCATCGATCTTCTCGCTAGGCCCCAATCATGCTCGAGGTGTCTGCCGAGTTTCTTGTTTACGAGGTGCAATACTCTTGGATAGGCTGGGCCTTGGATGCTCATTCATTTCTTTCCATTCTGCTCATGATGTTGGACTACAAGGGACTCTTAAACACCGGAGATGAGGGTCTCTTCTGGAATTAGATTTAATGAGCGTGTTGGTTCTTCCAATTTATCTCGTGTTTCGTTTCCTTGCAGTGGACTGCGATGCCGTTATCTTTTTCATTCAGTTGTGAACGTGAGCGAACTTTTTTTTTTTTTTTTTTTTTATAATTTCTTATTTCTCTGAACTGAATGAAGTGTTTTTACCCGGGGAATGCCTTCCCAATTAAATATCTGCATTTGCATTTAATGTCTAAACGCGAATATCCTGACCAGAGTTGAACTACTCTTTTGCACAGCACAACAAACCTACTGTGAGTTGCTCTCGGCATCGAGAGGCCGAGCATGCGCTGAGATCAACTTTTTTTGTCTGGATCGCTGAACATTGACGTGTTTCACGTCGTCTGCTCCATGATAATTTTGCTTTGGGTTGAAAGTTGCAATGAGGACAAAATTGTTCCATTGCTAACATGGCTCTTTAGCCGATAATATTTTAATTAGAGAGGTAGTGTAGAATAAAAACTCGTACGAGTTCTGCACCACACCACGGGAAGATACCTGACATTTGTTACAACAGTGTATGAAGTGCTAAAATTAGGCAAAAAATTAAGGCTGTGCCGGTGCCACTTTCCCCGATATGGTGCCCGTTTACCCGATTCCGATGCCAGTACCGGTACTTTTGGTCATGTGCAGATACTGTGCTGATTCCAATACAATGAAAGTGCCAATGACGTTGTCAAACGATAACTTAATAGTTCATACAGTGTTGATACGTTAATAATTTAATGTTATAACATATGTAACACTTTTACAAAGGAATTGTTCGTTAAACACTTGATTGCTCAACGAGATCATGTAAAAATTTTTGTGTTAAGTAAACATCTTATACTTATAGGCTTAATCCTTTACTGACTTAGTTACAGGATACATTTTAGTAGCGTCGGGAACAATATGCCATATTATTAATGTACGAAAATGCCGATTCTGGAAAAAAACAAGCCGATTCCGGTACTTTTTCCGGTACTTGTATACGCGGTGCCGGTCGGATACCAGTACCAGTGGTACCTGCAGCCGGTCCCGGACCAGTATTGATCTGCACAGCCTTACAAAAAATTGAGGACTGGTGAAGAGCTGGGCGGAGTTGTCAAAAATCCTTAAATAATCACTTTTTAGGTTATGTGGTATTGCCTGTGAAATATTTTGTTAACTTTGCATGGTATTTTGTATCTACTGTTTGTTTGAAAATTAACACTGCATAATAACTAAATAGAAAAAAAAAACAGTAAAAGGCATACTAAGGCTAAAGCTGGTAGGCCCTTCGACTTGAACCGTGCACTGTTCGAGTATAAAAACGCCAGCTGGTTCTGAGCACTGTAAAAAGAGATGGGTAAAATTATTTTTGTCACACCTTAATATAAGAATTACAAAATCTAACCAACAAATTTTGAAGTCTTACTTGGTCAGACGTCTTGAAGTAGAATAGCATGTTGCCTCGAAGTCTGCAAAATCGGTGAGTGAACACTAAAGACAAAAAAACAACGGGTGATAGTACTACGAGAAAAAAAAAACAAGATAAATGTGATTTCTAAAAGGTAGGGGCGTATGGTTCCCCAACTTCCAGTTACTGCCAAGGGTGTAAAAAATGCCTGAACGAGCCTGGTCGCACAAAGTGTGCATTTTCTGCACTCATGGCGGAGACGGCAGTATGACAAGAATAACGCATTGCCCAAAGAAAAATCCAAGGGTATGTTGCAAATAAGTCAGCAAACAGCAGCGGAAAAATCGGGTCATTGGGTAAATTCCACTAGGAACCACTTTTTTTCGACTCCCTCATAACGGAAAATGAGGACAATTTCAGATATTTGCTGAGGGGAAAATTTGAACCTTATGAAACTGTACCCCTTGAAAATTCATCCTGCTCTTGGTTGTGATTGTGGTAGTCTGTGGAACTGGTGCTGCAACTCGGATGTGTGCGCTGCCGGCCAAAAACGTACACCGCCGTTGGTTAGGTAGCTTAGTTGGCACGTTGCTGCCACCGATAATTTTACCCTTGTATTTAAGAATTGCAGTACAAAGGGTCATTGCAAACTTTGAAATGGAAACAGTAATCATCCAACAAACAACCAATTGTCGTCCGACGCTTTTGTTTTTTAACAACAATCAAATTCTTAAACATAGTGATCTGTAGTGATTGCAAACAATAAATATATTTTAGAAAATGAAGAAAAATATATGGGTTTATATCTGCCTACTTAAAGACTATGCTGCCGACGCCACCACCTGAATTTTTGGAAGTCTCTGCTGCCCCCCAAAAATCGGGGTGCCAATTTAGTTCACCGCGAAAAAATTTGATCTTTGCCGCCGCCGTACGTTTCATCAGCGCACACCTCTGCTACAACTCACCTTCTCCCCTGCGAAAAATGCCATCTTGCTTTTCTTTGATCATTAACACTCCTTCTTTGTCGAATTTGTGGGACGGTTGCAAGGCTACTGCAGCTAATTCTTTGCCATTAAACCGCATTGTAGAAAAAAGGTAAGGAATCTAAAATTGGAAAAAGATGCAATACCATTAGTAACGATACCAGACCAATAGACTTATTTTTATTCATGAAATTTGTGTACGTGTAAATGTAGGCTACAAGGCCACGCAAAATTAACTGTTTGGTTTACAGGTGTGTGCCGGTGTCTTGACTTATCGCGGGCAACATTTTGTATCCAAATCTTGGTGCACAAGCTAAAAATCATATTTTTTCCAAATTTTGACATTCCAGTACACCATTTTAACCAGCTCGATACGAGTTTTTCAATGGTGCAAATTTCAAACCTCAAACTCAAATCAGTAACAAGTTATTTTACAAAAACTAAAAATAAATTGAATACCGGACGACATAAATAAAGTATTAGTGGAATATTATATTTTTTAGGCTGATTTTTTCAGACCATACTTTCATCTTTGAGCTACCAACATACACTTCAAAGAAATATGGTCAGTTAAATAAAATAACTGGTTGCCTGGTGCTTCAATTTGCAACCTCGCCTGTAAATCAAACAATTTTTTTTTCCGAGGCTCAAATCAAAAAGTGTGGACTTTTTTGTCGATCTTGAGTACAACATCGCCTAACGTTAGACTTTCAAACAAGCTGAGTTGCAGGATTAAGCTTTTACCTTTTGTTCATTGATAATTATTGAAACACAGTCATAAATTGTTCTAAAATTATCCTAAGTTGTCGTGAATTTCAATGAACTGCCAACGCACCAATCGCCCAACTATACAGGCAAAGCAGAATACACAATAAAGCACCAGATGTGAGGCAACATCTTGGCCCACAAAAATTAGTCACAACAGCAAAGATGGGAAGATACCTGAAATCACCAAGAATTACTCATTAACCAAAATGTCCAAACCCTCACGCAGGTCCACGATGCAAATTTTCGGTAGAAATTAGGAACATACAATATCAATGAATTTTCTACCTTCAGGTGCGAGAACTGGCTTACTACGAAATCACTTCAAGCTGAAGGTCGAGGAATGTTCTGTAGTATAAAGGGATTCAAAATGAGCTAGTTCTCGCACCTGAAACACGAAGGAGGTAGAAGATGGATAGACATTGTCTATTGTTCATTTATCTCTGTGAGGGTTTGGACATTTTGGTTAACGCGTACCTCTTGCATTTGTAATCGTTAAGCCAAAGGTAAAGTGAGCCTGTCTGCATTTAAGATACCCAAAAGCAGAACGAGTGTGACGGGTGATGCTACGTCATAGAACGGCTGACTCTGATGCAAGATTTATTCTGATTAAATCACATATATAGCGATTAAAGGAGATATATTTTTTTTCCTAAGATAATTATGTCAAAAATTGACCATGACTGAGACTTGAACCTCAGGACTTCCGGGCGCTAGGCCAGAAACAGCTGTACCACTGTTAAATGATTGGAAACACTTTTATCACCACCAAGAATGTTTCAACAACAGTTCACTTAAATTTTCGAGGAAGAAAACACCGTTCCTCTTCTTCAGAAGACCACACCACAGCAGAGAACGTTCGTTCGATGTATGCTTAACCCATGTTTCACTTTAAATCTTCGCGCATCGAACAAACGTTGTCTGCTGTGGTGTGGTCTTCTGCTGAAGAGGAACGGTGTTTTCTTTCTCGAAAATTTAAGTGAACTGTTAATGAAACACTCTTGTAGGTGATAAAAGCGTTTCCAATCATTTAATATGTCTGAATATTATCACTGTCTACGCTGTTTACCAGTTTTTGCATGTACCACTGTACTATAGGATGAACCTTATGCCCTTTCCACACTGGGGGAAAAGTTCAGACCCGCCTTTAACCTGACCATTCCACACCAGACTCAGATCCGACCCCGACTTTCAATCCTGTTCGAAGTCGGAGAAGCGTACTCCGACTCCCTGTTCAGTGTGGAAAGGGTCGGAGTGCGGGCCCACACTTTAGGGAAACGTTTTGATTCTTGGAGCACTTATAAGCAACAGGGAGATAAAAAGGAAAGCAGGAGGGGACGGGAGAGGGAGGGGAGAAAGGAACAATGATAGCGCGGAAAATGTCGCGAGAGACAGATTAACAAAGTCCGGACTTTGGATGCGATGTCGGAGTTCATCAGGGCCCAGACACCGAACGCGGTGTTCGGGGTCTAGTGTGAAAGCGGTATTAGCTCCAGGCTACAGTGGTAACCGAAAGGTCATAAACATACAAGGAGGGAGAGCACCTTGCTTCTTGGCCCCCACATTAGACAATAATGTTTTGATAGCCGACAGGCTCATATCACTTTGGCTAAAGAAATCGTGAAAAGAAGACTAACTCTATGCCTGAAAAGAAACAACCAAAAACAATGATTGGTTTAGCGAAATTTCGGTAGTATAATATGCTTACAGAGAACATCCACTACCTTCATCGGTAACGGCCAACGGCCATCGTTCATCGTTTAACGGCCAACGGCAGCGAAATTCAAACATAAACTTTAGCATGTAGTCGTTATTTTTGTGCGTGCTCGTACACTTTTTGCCTGATGACGGTAGCGGATGTTCTCTGTATGCATATTATACTACCGAAAATTCGCTAAACCCATCATTGTTTTTGGTTATTTTTTTTCTGTCATAGCGTTAGTCCTCTTTTGACGAGACAATAATGTGAACAATAAATATTAAAAAGAAAAAAAAAATTAATGGTTAACGA
The DNA here is from genome assembly GCA_023313725.1 of Lithobius niger. Lineage (NCBI taxonomy): Eukaryota > Metazoa > Arthropoda > Chilopoda > Lithobiomorpha > Lithobiidae > Lithobius > Lithobius niger. Next base: position 9,771 of record JAHWFP010052410.1, on the reverse strand, counting down.
AGGAAATAGTCTGCATTAAAGACTGGCCTTGTGAGAATACAGGACATTCTAATGAGAGAAAGAAATACAACTGCTCCAACCGGGATTTGAATTAACTAGCCTTCGACTCCAGGTGTGCGATTCTTGAGAGCAATCATCATGTATTTGTATTCTCTCTTTAACTTTAATAACATTTACATCTGCGGCGCCAATTGGCTGTGCAGCATACAATATTTCAGATTACAATCTAGTTAATACAATCTTCGCAGGAAGGCAAATCCCTGCTGTAGACGCAGTTTCAAATGCAATAAGATTTGATCACTTATCTAATCTCGGTTGTGCTCCAATTTGTTTGATCAGAGAAAGGACCAGGAGATCACTCACTCCTAAGTCACACCCTATTAACAGAAATTACAGTTGGTGGTTACGCTACAGTAAATATGAATGAAAGCCAATATTTGTGACGGATGAACGGTTGTATCGACAATGAATCAAATATTGCACACTCGTAAGGCTATAAACATCTAAACTCAAAAGACTTTACGGTTTATTCTTCTCTTAGTTTTTATTTCATAACGCCAGATGTTTAAAAATCATTCTACGAATCGAGTTTAAAATGTTAAAGGAGTCAACTTTCACTTTTCACTGAACCCAAGGGCGACATCTCGATGGCCCCAAACACTGGAGGTTGTTTTAATAAAAACCATGTTCCCTCCTTTATTTGGTAAAGTTTAATCCCAACCGGTTAGCGTCAAAAAACCCATCAAATCAAAAAAAAAACATTAACCAACCGGCGATTCAATTCAATAGCATTGCCTGCAGACTGCCGGTCATTGATACCAAACATCAAAAATAAATACGCCGAAAATAACAAAACTGCGGTTAAACGCCGATCAACGTACCTGTAATAGTTGCTCTGCTTTGTTACATTGTGATTTACTCAAATAATTTTGCTACGTATTACCTAAATTTATCGTGTTATTAAAATTGAAACCCCATCGCGGATTTTGCCGGATTAGTCTCCATCTTGATGGAGCTTGCTCTTCGGCTGAGCATTGGTGGCGCCATCCGTTGGCGAAAATACCAAACTTAAGTCACATACTCAAGGCCAATTGAGGAAGCGGTTGCGCAGCATGCGAAGCTTATCTGTGAGCTGGCTCCTAGTTTAAATAAAAGCATTTCAAAAGCCTGCTGAGATTGTTTGGTGACTTTTTATGATGGTTTAGTTACGGTTTTTCGATAATCGTCCTTTGGGTAAAGGTTGGGAAACTCCCATTTCTATGACCATTTCATAGTTTAACTTGCGCCACAATAGTTTTCAGAGGGCGCTCGCCACCAAAGTCGGGAGAAGTATAACCTTTTTTAAAAAAAAGGACAGTCCAGATCTCCAAAAAGACATGACTTTCAATTTTTCTTATTTTTCCAAATTACGTGCCTCGCTCGTGCTGCAGCGCTCGCTGCGGCTAAACATATAACATCAGAAACCCGCAACCAAAAACTGGTCTAGCCAACCAAAACCTGATCCGGCCGACGCCTAAGATAGGTAACGATTAAGGCTGTAGCAAGCACAGTTTTTCCTGCCGAGCCGAGCGCTCCAAACAATCAGTACCTTCCTAAAGCACCGAACAGAACGAACCAAACGCACCACTGTTGGTGACAGTTCAGCTCATTCCCTACTTTAACCGTGCTGATATGGCTTGCTTAGGTCAACGTTCGTCAGCGATGAATGTGTTTCCGGTACCTCACGCATGCTTAAAAGCTCCAACACTGGCAAACACCCGCAACCGCCACCCCGAGATGGTTTGCAATTTGGCATTGCTCGCGCCTGGTTACATCCATTAGCCTAACCTGGTCCAATCAATTAGCCACGTCTGGTCACGTCAAAGGTATGACGTAACGAGTGCTCTGTTGAGCTTGTTGATGTTGCTGAGCTGTGATTGCAGTTTCGGAAGGTACTAAACGGCTGACGCAACGTTGCTGCGCACGCGCGACGTCAAGCTTGGAGCCAAATAGTCTCTAACAGTGGGGCGTTTTGTTCGATCGTTTAGGAAGGTACTGATAGCCTGGTACACCTATCAGCGCTGCCGAGAAGAACCGAGCACCTTTATTAATCACCAGTCGCTAAATGCCAAGCAGGCTTCTATACACAACAAATATTTTCACTAAAACAAATATTATGACTGGGCATCTTATCATTTGTTTATTTTTAATAATTTAAAGTTTATAAGGTCAGACAAAGTACAATATCTAGTAACTTTTTTTTTCTTTTTTAGCCAGTTGAATTTATTTTTTAAATGTTTTAAAATTTTTTTGCGACTGCTTTCTAGGTCTCTAAATTGCCCGTCTAAAGATAATTATCATCATTTTGTCGGTATTGTTATTTTTTTATGGTTGTTTTTCAAAATAGGCTATGTGTATTCATAGGTTACTTAATTGCACTCTTGTTATACACATTTTCAAATGTTGTATTTTACTAGGCTATAATAATATACTGGGCTATATCTTTGTAATTATAGTACATGTTTTTGTGTACCATATACTAGTTTTCTCCATTGTATCGTTCTCTACACTAGTCATGTACTGTAGGCTGTATTGTTTTCTTAAACCACCGATTAGATTAGGGGAAAAAATTGAAAAATGAAAAAAAAAAGATCAAAATCATGTACACCTAAAAAAGAAAAAAATTGCCATTTTTCTTGTTAAACTGTTTACTTTTACCATTGGAGTTTTGTATTTGCCACAAATCCTGCATGGCACCGCAGTGCAAACGTAAATAAAGTAAAGTAAAGTAAAATACCCTAGACACCAATTTTGATCACCTAATTCCAACTCCAGCCATAGAAGTAACCCCCCCCCCCACTCAAGAAAAACAGTACCATCATTTCAAAGAGAATTTCTGTTCGGGGGAGGGGCGGGGAAAGTAAAACCATGGAGTAATAAATACCATCAGAAAGGCTGTGGAAAACCAGGTCCTGTTTTACGTTGGTTAAATCCTTTTTCTTTTTTTTTTGCTTTCGTCCACATTTATTTTGCGTTCGTTCATTGTTATACTCTACACCATAAAGCAGTGACACGACGTAGTATTATTGTATATAACTCTATGCTGGAGCGTTAATGGGTTAGCTGCAAGGGGCACTGCAGAAAGAAACAGAAGGGCGTCATACTAAAGCCGATGCTGTGAAGAGTGATTTCTTAGACCTAGAACGCGCGATTTTTTTTGTTGTTGGAGAAAACAACGTTATTTTAAGCCTAAGAAATCTGCTCTTCCGTTGTTTTTCCCTCCATTTTTATGTAGTGCACCTTGTAGTTATGCCCTCCAGAAGCCATACTGGTGTCAATCTGCTGCCAATATAGCGGCAAATGTCACTGCTCTATACAAACCTGGACGAACGAGAAACGAGAATGAACGAAAGCAGAAAAAAAGAGGTTGAAACCAAAGTAAAATAGCTGCATTACAGGAGGAACATGACATCATCCAAGTTAACTATGCAGAATATGTGAGGCAGATATTGCGTCCCTAGCAGAATGCAACAGTGCAACACCTTGCCTCACCTATTCTCAGTAGTGGCGCCAGCCAATTCCAGATAGGGGGACAATGATTCCCCGACAGGGGGTAAAGAAAACGATCATTTTTTGTTTATATTTTTACTACTTTAGCAGGGGCCCGCCGAAACCAGCTAGGGGGTGTGGGGGAGCGCTGTAAGTTCCCCCAGCGGGGTCCGGAAGCTGAAGCATTTTACGCTATTTGAGGACCTATTTTGGGCTTTCCGAGACACGTTTGCACCACATTGGCAAGCAAATGTCGGATGTTTTTCGTAAACATTCTTTAGCATGAGAGGTCGTAAAAACCTAATTGTGACCAAAATTCTGTTTTTTTTTTAAACATTTTATTTACAAATTAAATTAACTGATGAATCAATTTTTTTTAATATTATTAAATTAGCGTTAACTAACACTGAATAATTTAGGTTTGAAAAATATTTAACCATAACAAGAACACACAGTTGGCCGTCATTCGTGTTGTGCGTTGGGCTTTTAAAATCGGGCCTTCTCCTTTTAGAAATAACTGGTAAGACATTGGCATCCCAAACGTGTCTCATAACTAAGATGCCTGTCAAAATCATGGAGTTGACGGTCTAACGCAGCAAATCAATTTTCAGTTATGCCACTTACTGTACACGATTTTCGCTCAGTTCATTGGTATCACGAATTCAAATGACGAAAACTTAACTAGAATCCTTAAAAACTTTTGTTTTGTACATATTTAGTTAACGTTTCTGCATTAACTAAGACAGCTCTTAAATATGGAGGTGATGAGGACTACTGAAGCAAAACGGCAAACTCTATTTTGAGTGTTTCCTCCCCAAATTTTTACGAATTTTATGTCGTAGTGTGGACTCAGTGTTCCGGCTGTACCCCGACGACAATATCGGTTACTCCCCGACAGGGGGGCAAGGCTTCCCCGACGGGGGGCTCTCGCCCCCCCCCCCTGCCCCACCTGTGGCGCCACCACTGCCTATTCTGCAAAGTCAACATTGACGTCATGATCTTCCTGTAATGAAAAGAGCATAATCAGAATCTGGTTGTCCACTGTCGCTCTTATGATCTAACTGCACAACTGATAGTTTTGCTTAAACCCAATATAAAACGTAGGAAATTACAGGCAGCTCATTAACCTGAATATAACAATTTAGATTTTGTACAAATCCAAAACTACTATACCACATGCCATGCCTGTTTGCTGTGACGTGCATATCACGTGACTGGGCTAGTCCAATCAGACGGCCAAACGGCCGCTGCTCTCATTCGTCATTGGCTAACTCGTGGTGACGTCACGGTAAACAGCCATTGCGCATGGTTTAAGCTGCAACTCTAAGCTACATGGCATTGCACAAAATAAGCTCTCCAACTCTGGCCCCCTAACCAGAACACCTGGAACTACAAAAACAGTAAAACGAGTACCTTATGTTGCTCTTGTTGGAAAAAAAAAAAACATCCAGCAAATACCTGACGAGTAGAATGAAATCCTGCCCTTATTCATTTGGTTCCTGAAGAGCAAAAAGGAAGCGATGGTCAAAACCTGTGTTGCTGATGGAATTAGCTTCCACTTGTCATCCTACTTACACACAGAAAAAGATTATTGGAAACTTATTATTGTGTGCGCGGAGTATCTTGAATCCTGCAGTATTGTTTGAGCGGCTACGTCTTCCTGGAGGGGGTGGCTTTAATCGACGGCCGCCTCTGTTTTTATAACCATCTTGGATATCAACAAGGCACTCTGCTACCAAAAAAACGTACAATCGATTGTCTACGGTCGTTCTGCCGCGAACTCAAGATAGGCCGCGGACACTATAGCTACGATTTAACAACTAGGTTAATGTTTAGGTCTTTTAAATTGTAGGGAACTTGTCCCATCCATGTCGCTATTGTAAAGTATTTAATGTTAGATTACTTACGATAAGTGGCCGGCACTTGTTCACCATTTTGATAGTGTTGCCCATAGTCTAAACACACCATCCATCTTCCCGATTCTCCGTCATCCAAAAGGCTGATGTGGGTCACGTGACCTCGTTTTAGTTTTGAAAAAAGCGGCGCTGCTGCGAATAGTGTCGTTCCATTTTTTATTTACCGCTATTTTCTTTATATTGCTCGAAGATTCTATGGTGCTGCATCTAGGATTCGAAAAGGTGAAAAGGCGCATTTAAGCGCAGAAAATAAGGAACCCACACTCGATGAGTTAGGTCATAAGAGAGGCAGTGGACAACCAGGTCCTGCCCTTTTTATTACAGGAAAATCATGATGTCATCCAATGCTGACTATGCAAAATAGCTGTGGTAAGTTTGTAAACCCCTATCTACTAGGGATGCAGTGGAGAACACCACAGTAGCATAGAATATTAGTAGAGGTCGCAACTTGTATGAGACGGTTAGAGGTGTGTGCCCAGTTGTCAAGGTTAATTATATGTCCTTTGTTTTCAAATGATAGCTGTTTACTGGGTTGTAAACTCGCAAACTTGCTGTAGGGTGGCCCTACCCATGATTCGCTCTGCCCAAACCAATATTTTCTCACTATTACTGCATATTATACTACTAATCTTTATGATGAATATTACGTTCGGCTTTCGTTATGGGTGCCCTGAACGCCATTTTCACATTCATGGGTTTGGGGTCAGGATCCTCCGACTTTGTAACCTCAGTCACCCCCAGTCTGGATATTTAAAATTCCAAACAATGCCAATGTAGTAATAAAATTGCATGGGATTTACTGGGTAACACATGGGGGCCTTGCTGTACTGGAATAACTCAGCCGGATCCGTTTTACTGAGCAAAAACTTTTAATTCCTGACAATCAATCTCCCATCGTCGGACGGCCACACTGAACTACCGAGGAACTATTTGTCTCTCTGCTGCACTTATCATACAGGAGTGCTAGTCCTCGGGCTGACACCCAGTGGCAGGCAACAACAGGCCCGCCAAAGCCAGTGAAGAACCATTACATCCCCCCCCAGACAAAATTGACTTCTGGGCAACACAAGTCAAGAGACAATGCGTTACAATTATAAGAAAAGCCTCAAAGAAATCACAAATGTTTAAGTCCAAAAGGCAACGTATATAGGTTTGCATCTGTATTTGGTTAACCTTTCTCCAGCTTCTCCATCCTGTGTAATCCACTCCAGCGTGCACAACACCATCTGATATACTGCAAACACCCAAACACAAACGAAGTTTTTGAATTCCCTGTTGCTGATGCGAGTACAGACAGACAACATCGCACGACAAGGGTGTACTGACGACAATGCAAACACAGCCCATGTGAAGGCTCAGCAACCATCACCAGCAACACAGAAAGTTTGCCCAAACCTGCTCACCAAGACCAGCAGAGAACAATTGCAAGCTTCTTGTCCCCTTCCCCAGGCATAATTGACCTCAAGAGATCATGGGTGCCTTTAAAAATTGACCTAAGTAACTCAGGTTGCGAAGAAACACTCTGTTGCATGCACTAGTTGCGTAGGTCACGCGAGATGTCGCGTCATAAATTCCTGATCTAGCTTAATCTTAGACGATTGCCTGTACATATGCCATTCAAATTACGCTTCAGGCAGATAACTAAACAAACGAACAAACCCTGGTCGCCGAGCTTGGTTCCTGAGGGTTACTAGGTGGACACGGGGCTAACACTGCAAACGAATCGACTGTTGACCAATCGAAAACGAGATGGAAACAATCGGGGAAGGCGTTGCATTTATTTGTATTAATTCCCTGTGTCAGATGGGTGGAAGGAGGTTCGGTGTTGTAATTCTACAAATACGCTTCAGGAATTAGTCAGATTTTATTAGAGGCCTTGGCACACAGCCGTACGCCCCTTCTAACCTAAAAATACACATTTAACTACATCAAGAACTCGACCAACTTAATAGACATCATCACAAACCCACAAACCCCCACACCAGCGTGAACACCGTTACGCACAACTCCATAAGAACTCCAAGTTGCCCCAACCCCAACTTCACAACAACTCCAAGGTGCTCTAACTCCAACTCCACACTTTGGTACTCATGCCAAGGCCGCCTTCTCTTTCCCAATTAGGGAAAGTTCCAGCGGCACACTGCTACAACTCTCCAACAGCAACCCGACTAGAATAGCACAACACTTATACGGGTGTACACTAAACACTTGTCTTGCACATGGGCCCAAAAAACTACAGCACACAGCACAGCTTGCCCGCCTTCTCTTTCCCATTTAGGGGTAGTTCCAGCGGCACACTACTACGACACGCTGGCCGCAGCACCAGTTGACCAGTTGACTATAGGTGACGGTGAGAATCCCACGAGCAAATGCTACACTGCGACCTCCGTTGCCTTGCAAAACCTGGCTATACAACGTAACCGGCTCAGAGCTTGCTTGCCTGGCACAGCCGACAGTAACTGATGAAACGTTGGGGCTGCTCGTAAGTACCTGGATATAGAGACACGACAGCGCGCATACAAAGGGCACATCACAATGAAATGTTCTGGCGTAACCTCGACCTTACACATAGGGCACAGGGGAGAACCAACCCACGCAAAACGAAATTGATGGCCCTGTAATAGGGAGTGGCCTGTTCGCAATCTCGAAAGCAATCTCGCTTCAGCATACCGTAACTTGTATAGGACAGAACGCCCACCACAGATTGGTTGAATCTGAAACAGCACTCTGCCCTTGTCAAGAGTTGCCCACTCTCCTTGCCATCGCCGCAGGAGCCACTGGTGGAGCAAGGGCCTCATAGTGGCTACAGATACAACCTGAGAAACTGGTGACACATCAAGTGCAACCGCTTCACGCGCAAGTCCATCGGCAAGTCCATTTCCCGCTACACCACTATGCCCTCGTATCCACCGTAAAACAACGATCCCGCGATGTAGGGCAGCCCACAGCTTCCAGCCAATGGTGTAGACAATCGGGTTAGTGACAGTAAGGCTCTGAAAAGCCTCACGTAGACGGCCTACACAGACTAGCGAATCTGTCACAACAGCAAAGGATGACAACTCCAAATCAAGCGCTACATCTAACGCTACCGATATTGCAGCCATCTCACACATCGTGCTTGAGGAGGCTGTCTCCATACTCCTCTTGAGAGTTACCTTCAGGGCAGGTACACAGACACCCAGTCCACCGCGCTGCATGGCAGGGACAAACGAGGCATCACAATATACCTCACAGTCAACACTTACATTATTGAAGACCCTCAGCACTTCGGGGCACCAGATCCACGGACAGAAAGGCTTAGCCCAACCGACATCAAAGCAACAACTCGAAATGCTAAGTAGGGTGGACACACCACTACCTGCAACTCCAAGCAGGCTCCTTGCTTTGGTAGGAAGTCTGCAGTAGTCATGCAAGACTTGCCCCACAGGATCACATTTACCCCTACTCAAGTTGCGCAGGAATTAGTGATTAGATCTTCAACAATAAGCACGTACATAAACTCCTGCTTGCACTTCAAAATAATACTGTTTGTAGTTTATAGCTGTCACGTGAATGAGCGTCAATACGATGACGACTCATTCTAGTGACGATTTTGGGTTAAAAATGATACAAATTCGTGACGTGTAGAAGCAACGAGAGTTACTTTTGCTTGATCCAACCAGGTTAATTTTCGAAGGCACCCAAGGAGTCACAATTGTCAGAAAAACCGCAAAGAAATCACAAATTGTTCCAAATGTGCTCAGAGAGTACACAGTGTTGCAATCCTGATCCAAGTGTAGCCGCTCCACAACACTCACATTTCACATGTCTGAACCCACCCTAGTCGGCGGCCCCAACAGCATATGACGTACTGCGAATACCCAAACGCAAACAAAACGCAAAAGGGCAGTTTAGCTACCAAGGGCAGTACTCCCAGTCCTCCTATATTTCCTACATTTCCTATTTTTTATAGGATTCTTAAAAAGCTCCTATAAATCGTGAAATGCTCCTATATTTCCCATATTTTTCTATTCCGAATTGAAATATTTCCACTGTTTGTGGTGTGTTTCCTTGCTGTGGTAGTTATTTAGATCCGAAAGAAGAACATAGGCCTTCCACCTCCGCAGTGCTGTACAAAAACGGAACATGAATAATTGGTTGACTGGCCAAATGAAGTGCGTACTGTCCGTGTATGTACAGTCACGAGTTTTTTTTTTTTTTAGATTTCTGATTGTATTGTACGACAACAAAAAATATTAAATGGCTGTGATAACCCACAGCATCCAGGCTAATAATTCCTATAAACCTACAAATTTTGTTTGATTTTCATATAAAGCTCCTGTTTTTT